>JARFOD010100892.1:0-16530 GCA_031763545.1 Mopalia muscosa
GTACCCAAAATGTTTCCTGCAAAACTAGACCATGTAGGGAAGCTTTGAATAAAATATTAATATGATTGGAGCAGCAGCTGCTGAGATATAGTGATAACAAGAATTGTTATGGGACGGACGGACGGACGGACGGACGGCGGACGGACGGACGGACCACGGAGAGTGATGAGAATAGCCCACAGTCAGAATGCTAAAAATTCACGTAACCAAAAAAGACAAAAGGATTTGAATTCGTTTTGTGTATAATTTTTATAATGGAAAGCTTAATCTTGCCTTCTCACATTCCCCGATTGTTTGGTTAAAGGCTAGGCCTAGTTGATTCCACCCACATATGTCTACCTATTTCTTGAAATCATAGAGGGTGCGGATTGTTGGAACTTTAGCTTTGGTTATGTAACAGGTTTGAGACAAATATAATATCTTACCTTGCTAATTTAATTCCAGTAATCTGTTAATCTCAGTTAATAATATCCATCGTACCTTGTAGCGATCGAACCAAAGTCAGCGAACTGTCCAATCTGGCCTGATATGTATATAAAGACGACTTAAATCCCGGTGCCTTTAACCTAGACAGAAGCAATGCTCGGGTTTAAGTGCCTTACAAGAAATGTTTGACTTCCAATGTTTAGGACCACCAAGATATTAATTTTGCGTTAGTCTGAAAGAATTGTAGTTTATAAGTCCCAAACCATCAATGTCCGATCACCTCAAGATTGTCAGTCGTCTTGCACTACAATACCCCGTTCTTGTCTTCAGTAGAGAAACTCCACTGCGCTGTATTTCAGCGTAATCGATCTGCCCGTCACTGATAAGTGTGTTTGCCTTGAAAGGCCCGTCACTGGCGCTGCTGGGGGTAAATTCAAGGTTCTATCCAAGATATAAGGTGCTTAAGCTGGGTGACGATGTTGCCTATTATAAATTATATAGTCATAATGCGATATGATCATTCCGAAGAGTGCTTTCACGGCAACCACCTTATCAAAGTCTAAATGAACTGGATGTCCTGGGACGGCCCTTTGCTTGCCTATGGCCGTTAAACAACATACGGCTTTTGTGATCTCTATACCCACTGCTTTAACCTGCCCTATACAAATATTTATACTACAAAGAAGCTATGCTGTTCTTTACCTCGATCTCAATGAGGTCGTCTTTTCCAATAGACGCACAGTGTGTAAAATAGCGCGGACTACTGGCCACCCTGAGGGCATATAACCAGGGCTCCACGTAACGTAATTTAACTCACCTGAAATATCGTTTAAGTGCTCGACTTACCTAACTGACCTACTCTGTAAATCCTTTGACTTAAAGAGAGGAAAACTTTTACTACGAGTTCTGTGTTTAACGAAAAATTTATGTTATACCTGTATTAATTGTCATAACCTTCAGGAGCTGTGTATTTATGGTAGTTTTTTTAAAAGTAAGATGTGTTTTTCAGATGAAACTAAGTAACAGTGTCATCCTTATACACTAATTAATTAACATGCTAATCACTACTCATGTAGACATTTGTATGACATACCGTAAAACACTTAATGGAGATAAGGATATTTCCATAAACTCATTTTAATAAAGTTCGCTGTATTTTTTACAAGCCAACTTTTCTATTTCCGTTATTAATAAACGTATCTCTTTAATCAAACAATTTCTTGCCTAAATATAGCCAAAGAAAAAGATTTCACCGGAAGCCACAGCATTGTTTCTATACCCCTCTCTCATTCTTTGTGGTTTATATCTATCTTAATACCGGTCTTAAACACTGTATTCAAGTTAAAGATGTATATATATTTATAAATGTACCTTTAAATGATATATCTCCCTGACAAGGGCGGGTTTCATTAAGAGGCCAAAACTTTGCCATTTAACATAAGTTTATGATACATTCGAAATCGGGCAATGATTTAGAATAAACACTTGTTGTACAAACCTTATGTTTATGTAGATAACTGCATGTGGTTATGCCTGCAAGTGTGATTCGCACATATAAATATTGGCGTAAATTTTCTTTCTTGAAGATCCTTTCGTGTTTAATAACAAACGTATTATTATTCCCTAATATCGGATTATACATAAACTTTCATCAAAAACACCAAATCCATGATAACATTGAATAGTGCCTCTAGTGGAAACTAAAAAGGCTAGATTAAATTGTGTTATTTGTGTTTACTGGTTCGATACTGTTCTTTTAGATTGTTGAGTGGTCCAGTTGGCTTAACTTTACTGACAATTGTGATTTTTACTGATGAGTGTGATTCATTGGCTAGATTTATACCAGTGTCATGCCAAATCTGTCAAAAACAACATTAGCGGTAGCTCTAAATGACACCCAATCGAATCATATAAAGTTAAAGCACGTTTTCATAAACGGCCAAGTTCGTTCGTGAAGCTGAAGTGAACGTAATGTATATTCATAGAACGAGTCATTTAATGTGACATATACTGCTGATAGGAAATATGTTAAAAAGTAAAAAACATATCCCTTGTCATTTTAAGTTGACGTTATCAATAAAGCGAAACTTGATGAGTGACGAACGGCTCACTCTGGTATGCACTTTCTTTGGCATTTTTTTTTACATGAACAAACATGATTTTATCTTACGTCCAGTCCCTTGTCCCCGTATTAACACTGACACAGGCGACTCTTTCCTAATTCAATATTCACGTAGCACTTTTAACTCGGGCTTTTAGACACCGCTTATACCTGGCTAAATTATCTGGAGTTTTCGTCACCTTTCACCTTATTTACGGCTGTCATAAATTAAATGTCCGCATTCCCAGTGTTTTATGACCCCTTCTCACCCAGAAATGTTAACGTGGAGACGTTAAACGACCTTTCAATCACGTCGCGTCGACCCGTAAAAAAACTGTAGAGATTTATTTCATAGCCCTACAGTATACATGCCATTTCTTTGTATGCAGTAAAAAAAACTAATTTTTAAATGCATGATCGCCAAGCAATTTGCGTCATTTAATATTCAAATTGATACAGCAAGTTTTCAACATTCAGCTTTATTATTTGTTCAGGGGGCATTAGAAGGTTGCACAAGTAATAGGTATGAAGGGACTTCAGCGAATTCATACTGTTTTGCAAATTAGGCTTTCACAATTGAGTGGCATCGTGTGCTATTCTAATATTAAGATAGTATACGTCACTGTGACAAGGTGTAAACGTTTCAAAGCCAAAAAGCTGAATTTTGTGTCTTAACTTAATAATTTATAGCCCTCGGCCGTGGATTAGTGGTTAGCGTATTCGTCTACTTATCCTACTTGGATGTACCGTTCAAGGGTTGAGTTAGGTGCACGATTGGCTTTTCGCGCACTTTCTCGCGTTACTTGTCTTGTGCAGGCAATCAACCAACGCGCTATCTTAAACGCCACGTGATGTTTAACCTAGAAAAACCTTCGAGTCCGTCTGTCGACCATCATGTATACAAATGAGTCAGTCAAAGGCTGCGGGGCCGTTATCAATAATATACACACCTCAATCCTGATCAGTTTAATTATTAACGATCTTTTGATTAGAATGTGTCATGAAACCCAATGTCATTACGTATGAATGAATGTTAGATAAGAGATTGTATGCCCAGGTGTTCATTTTACTGACACTATATTCTTCCGGTAGATTTAATTGATTAATTCCTTGATGTGGGTTAACTGCCATATGGTACTTAAGATTTCAGGTAATGTAATAAGGAAATAAATGTTGAATATGCCACCTTATTGAAATAAAAATATTATATATCAAAGTACTTTTATGAACAAATAAATATCATAGGGAATAAGGAGGCCCACCTCCATTGAGATATTTTGGTAAAATAGTCAGTTTTTTTTACTTTTTGTTATTTTTAAACCTACTCATACAATGCCAGAAAGCTATCGATTGGCTTAACGAATAGCTAATAACTGCTGACCTATGAGATGAATACAAATACCACCTGTGATTCAGTAGTAATACGCCCAAGGAACTGTGATAAATAGAAACATGCACATTCATGTAACAGACCTCTCGTCGTTACAGTGTGCACAAAAGCTACCTGGTTATGACGTAGTCCAACACAACTTACAGATAAATAAGCCGACACAAATACTTTGGAGGTAAACTCAACACCCTGGAAATCGGACAATTATAGGTATACGTCAGTGAATATAAAAACTATATGGGTTTTTACTTCATACTTCCCAGGTAGATACGCTTTAATTGCATGAACTGATAAGCCTTCTTTGTCCGCATTCAAATCACACTAAATCTGGGATGACTGGCATCTTTTTTTTCACAAATTGATTGACGGTAACGTCATAACACATAATTTGACAAACTTGTCAGATTTTAAGAAAAATACACAGTTGGCAAGTACGTACACTATGATATATATGCACGACTGGATACGGGTTTATTGTAGAACCCTCCTGGTGAGGTTATGGCGAAACGAAGGAAATCTATAGTGAGCTAAAATTACTCCGTAGGATTTATTCCGCTAATTGAAAGTCTACATTAAAGGGCGGATTACTATTCATTATTTGGTTCTCAGAAATGCTGCAAGTGGGGGTGTATGCTCCTACATGGCTATTTCGATCAATTTTGTTTCACGAAATTATTTGTTTGTCTTGAAGAAACAACTCTATCCCATACCCGTGTCGTTGATCTAGTTTGTACATATTTTACTGTATATTTAAGAAGAATAGCTGTATGATAATCTACGATCTGCACATTTTGCAAAATATATATGTCGATTTTCCAACAGAATACTTAAGAAAAGACTTACCTGTTCATGAAACATTGTCAGTAATATATACTGTATACTCCACACAGGTAAAACATTAATCAGAGAGTGGTTAACCTAACAACAACCAACGCCTAATTGACTTGACTTTAATAAAAGTAGTTATTTTAACATAGGCAAATTTCTGGGCCTCAGTAATCGGAATATTATACACCTGTGTTTTAAGATATTTATGAATCTTACACCTGCATGCTTTCAATTATAACATGCGATTTAACATTTTGTTTTGCATTGCAAATCCGTTTTGCGTGCAAATTCAAGGTTCCACGCTAAATGAATCTCATATGCACGTATATGTATATATGAAATATATATGAAATATACAAGTGTAAAGTGCGTAACGTGATGAACTAATCTGTAATATATACAATATTCAAAATGACTTCACAATACTTTTACATTGATAATATATTTCTAAAAATGTTCAAGGAGTGTATTTGGGTAACCACACCATGCAGAGCTATCAGATGGGATCACATCCAATACAGCGGATAGTTTATGAATTGTGTAAGGCTTTTGGGTGTATACCTGTACTATACTATATACACATGGAGGATAATGAAGAACTTTGATTAAGTTAAACGGGCACATAGAAAGCATATGCGGTATAGTTATAAAATTATGGTGAATATGACTTTAATTTCTGTAAACATTATTCAGGGTATACCTTTGTGGATACTATATAAAAAAAAAAAAAATTAATTCTAAAAAATCGAAAACTGTTCTTACAATGAATAAAATCGTCTGTTCTACGTTGAACTGTCTTGTCTATTATGCCACAAGAAAAACAATAAACACTTTTTATCCTCTACACCCTTGTAAGACCACAATGTCTATGTCCACAATTACAGCACAACATTAGTCCTGTCAAAAAGTTTCCCTACAGTTCTCCTGGGCTAGTTTGGAGATGGTCTTCCCCATTGAGATCGGGTGAGCATTCTCTGCATAGCTTCATTCACACAGAACCGACACACGGATCGTGCTGCGTATAATTACACACTGATTGCTCATTATATATGCTTTGTTTCCGATATACATTTTTTGGATATAAAAACTATCCTTAAGTAGTGTTTGTCACGGAAATGGAGAACTAAACAATGACTAAAGTCTGAAGTATCGAGCTTTATCATTAATTAACCTTTACGTTATTTGTGTAAAACATGTAAAAAAAAACCCACAACAAATAAACAACACCAGCCAATTTAGCAAGTACGAAAACTTAGCAAATAAACCAATGTGAATATGAGCTTAAAAAACAAGTTTACTTGTCTACGTGACCTTATATATAGTGACAATGGTACTTATAATCTGAAATTTCACATATGTTAGTAATCAAACTAGGAAAGGTATGGAATTTGAGAAACTGTACTCAACTTTGTTTACATGCAAACTCGTAAACCATGACATTTGACTTTAATACTTGAAATAAAGTTAAAATTGTGCTAATGGATTTGATTGTATGAAAACATTAATACTATCGAGTCCTCACCAGAACATATCGATACCTAGGGTGTATTACTGCAGAGTATCATTAAGTTAAGGGGAGGAACTTCATTTTAGCAAAAGAGCATTAATATATAACATAAACACACACTGCATCATTTACTTTTGGAAGTGCGACCGAGTTATAAATCCACATACCGTTTCACATGACGAGTATCACCAATCAATTAGTCAGAATGTCCCCTTTTGTGAACATAATTTCTCCTGTAAACGTACCTCGATTTTAAATCGTGCCCCTTATTATAATAGTCCATACAACTACTTTAACAAATACGCTATGCACTAACCTTCATTTCATGAAAGATTCATGAACATTTTATAGACGTCAAACGATTATGCTAGTAGATTTATGGGTTAAATAGAGAAGGTAGTAAGCTATGAATAATTTTTGTGTCTTTTAGAAAGTGAAGTTTAACAGTATTTTCGTTATTTTGGGATAACACTTTCTTAGTTTGAACAGATTTTAGTTCAGGTAGTAAGCTGTATAGACATTATGAGGCATAAATTATTTGTATAACTTACCAAGCTTTTGCCCCACATGGTCCTTTTAACAGGTCCCAACTTTTACAGTAGCCTACACCATATCGCGGCTAATGACGTAAATGCTCTATAGAAAGTCATATTAACGCCTCACACAGACTTAATTGTACGGGGTTAGGAGAAGCTAGATAAACATTTGGTCAAGATCGGACAAGCTCCATATATCAAACAGATTAGGGTTGAGTCTAAATCAAGCTTACCTTGTTGAACACCTGTGCTTATCGATATGAGTCCTTAATCCTGTGAAAACTGACCAGGTAGATCTGTCTCAAATACTGCTAATCACTATCCTCAACACCTGGCGAGAAGAGAGATGTACAATCCTCCGTGATAAGCCGTTGACTTGGACAGTAGAAAGTTATGGCATTGTTCTGGTTTAAACGTCTATTTTCATTAAACAAATCGGCATCTGAAAGTTATAAACGCAATATATGTGGAACAACTAGAAATGCGAATTTTAAACACGAAAATAAGCTTCCAAAAATAACCAGCCGACCAGTCCAGTTTTGGGAGTTATCCAAGCAAACATTATTTCTGAAACCAAACCACAACATCTAACTCCTGAGCATTGAGACAATCCGTCAACCTCAGCTGTAAATATTGTGGAGTTTACACCACGAACTTATCGCGATACAGACTCGCCAAGGTTTTAAGCTCTCCACAACTGATCCACGCTTCTTCCTGGCTTAGTCCACAAACCACGTGACCTATAGCTATAGGCTCCTAGGGTTATTTTATCTGATTCCGAATGGTTTGTGTTTTCTGTCCATCACATTAAAGCGGCTTTTAACCTCCACATTGTCTTTGTCATTTTAAGCCGTACATTCCTTGGCGTGCTAACCATTAACCCCAATTCACCACGAATGTCAAGGGCCAATTGAGTTCGTGTTAAAGTACTGACCGCTCGCTTTCACCACTCAACTTAAATAAGCGTATTTATACGAAAAAATATATATCTTCTTGGATTGATTGAGCTTAATATTGTGCATTTATTATCAATAACTTTAATGGATCTATACAAATAATTACAAACAGAAACAAACTGAAAAAAAAAATATAAAGAAATAATAAAAACAAAAAACAAGAAGTGTACATCAACAATGTAAGATTTGACATCAGTTTAAGTGCTAGGTTTAGGGTTAGTTTAATTTAAGGTCTATTGCTACTTTTAGGGTTAGGGTTAGAATAAGCCCTAATCCAGAACCCAAAATTCACGTTTTGTCCCATATGACGGACATGCCGACTTTCTGCCCACAAGGCAATACAACTCTATACTGTTGGATGTAAAATTTATTTTTGAAACAAAAAGTAACGCATCCAAACGGTTGATGACAACCATCAACCTTGATTTAATCCGACAACTGATTTAATCAGACAACTGAATCAAAATAATTACACTATATAGTTAAATTTATACATTTATGAACTCTTACGTAGAGCAGCCCGAACTGTGTCTGATTTAAATACATAATTGTGAACAAAATTCTCTGTCAGTTGCATTATAGGATACCAGGTGCATTATTCTAGAATCTGTCCGTCTTTAAGCCGCTATAAAGAGCTGATTGTAATACTGAGTGTCACTGGGTAAACTGCTCATGCAATATTAGATCGGTAGGTCAAACTTCATGCTTCTGTGATTCCAAAAAGGTTAGGGGACAAGAGGGGACAAAGGCTGACAAACCCTCATAAAAGAATTCACACTGATATTACCAACCATATGTTTCTCTATAGCATTCCGTGAAGCCTATTCAATATAATCCGTAGATATGCATATAAAACCGGACTGGGTTTACCACGAAGGCGTGTGTGCGTAGTTAAAGCCTGTAGGTTTTATCTGTAGGCGGTGTAATGCAACTCGACAATAAGCCAAGTGGCTTTCGTAAAGTATGAATGGCAAACAAAATATATAAACACTATAAACTTACATGTCTTATTCTACTTACAGAAACACGTCCTTCTTAAAGTGACAAAAACTGCGATAATATCAACAAATTCTGATTGTCCCGATTTTTAGTGTGGCTATAATCTAAAGCAGCAACCAAACGCAAATATTAAACGACTAGCCTACATGGCTGACACGAGCCTAAATACAAATCAACACAACACACAAATTGAAATATTCTGCATGATGGATTATCAACTTCAATCCTTTGTTGTTTTTTTTTACGGAACAAACAAATTTGACTTGAATTCATGATAAGCTTGTAAATTTTTCCCCGCTAGACAAATATCTAAAGAGAATTCAACTGATGAAATGGTTGAAAAGAGGGGGAAATAAAGTCTCTGACGGACAAAATCAGAAAGAAAGTTGCAAAAGTTTTTTTTTTAAAGTCACCAGCCAATTTATAAATTTCATCGAAAACTTCATGCCGAATGGTTATATACATCGGCAGCTTATAACGTACATGGTTTGAATGTCTGTGAGACTAAGAACACTTAATTATTTCCACTGCAATTTTTTTTACCATGACCTAATGATTTCCTCATACAATCAGAGTTAATTCAATCGGCTTATAGGAATTTTGACGAAAAGAGAATAATAATATACTGAAAAGAAAATGTTATCATTTCTTTCCGGATTTCTGCGTTACTAGCTTTTGTTAAATGCGTGATCTGATGACGTATATATATCGCGGCACAGGGTTATAGTGTTGGTCAAACTTGGTGGTGCCAATCGAAGTCACGAAACAAGTATTCAAACCATTTGTACATTTTCTTGAATAAATAACGGGCATTTAAATGTTTGGCTCACGAAGTTTAACAAAAGCAATAAAACTCAGCTTTGTTTTATAATCTTTTATAGCTTACTTTCAATTTGACGGCCGCGTGGTTGTTTACATAAAAATGTTTGTAACAGCTTCGTTTCATCATGCAGGCAAAGTTGAATGCAAGATTAAACGCCCTATTCTAACTTTAAGGAGATATATTTCTATACATGTTACATGAACATTAAGAGCAGTCAGTCACATTAAGATGCAGATATACTTTACAACGGCAAAAACATATTACATATTCAACTGGAGATAATCACCGTAAGATTGAGTAAAGATGATTGGCCGAATCAAATATAATATCAAATATGTATCTGGTCCCAAGCTAAACAATCAGCCAACCCGTATAGTTCTTCGTGAAAAGGCCAGCGCAGCTGTGGACCTTAAAATTCTTTAGGAGACATGTGCATACCACTTTGGTTCATTGATATAGACAATGTTTCTTCGTTATGCCTGGGATCATCAAAGACTGTATCCCAGGTTATGCTTAATTAGGCACCGTGAAAGCCGTGTCGTCATTAGATTCCTACAGGCTATCAACTTGTCAACTATGAACAAAGGGTTTGAATGATATCCATGAGAGCAAAAGGGCAGAATAAATATAAGTGTCAGATAAGATTATAGATTTGTGATAACAAATAAGTAAGGCATTCATAAAATGTTAGGTCATAGCTATAGATAGCTGAAGGAGATCACTAATAAGATATACGTAATATAAGGTCGTGTGTAATCTATACGGTAACTGTTATCCCATGTATAGAATGTGACAGTGGGAAAAGACAAATATAACATAGTTTATAACTTGACTTTTCTTTGATCCGTGAAGGGTGCAATGATTTCTTTTTGCTCCAGAAACTTTGTGATCTGATCCATGAACACAGACAGAAACTATATCACCATTAATTTCACATGTTTTTGTAGGTCAATAGATTTGGTAGCGGTTGATTAAAAGACTCTCCTTTACACACGTCGTCAATTAAAGAAAATGCAGTGATATTTAATTTCAGTTGCAGATGAAATATCTAAATCCAATATATAATTTAGAATTTACAATATATTAAGTACATTGTGATTATTCTCAAGCCAAAATATCCTCAATAATGTTGTCAAATTATCCCGGAAATCTAGCTTTAACGAATTTTTTAGGAACCGATAAAAGAGTTGACAGCCAACCCAGCTCGAGACTCGTAGACTTTTCTCAGGTTTATTTCCACCTATTCATTTTCCGCCCCGTTTCATGGTCCGAATCTTTCTACACTTAAAAATACACACGCGTAAAGACACCCTGCGATTGAAGGGGGAATGTCACCGCTTTGACCGATTTCATTTGATTGATTTCAATTGGTACATACACCTATCATTTCCAAATACTAGTAAGCGACTTTCTATCGCGCATTATGTGCCTTTTCTTTGAGCAATATAGACAATATAAATGTATTATATGTCAGAGTTAAGACATGTAAACATCATTTTGTAAACAACAAGTAGCATCTGACTTTGAAGAAAGTTTGGGCTAAAAATGGAACAAATTTATAATCTATGAATAATAACATGTGTTATACATTGTAGTAACTTTTAAAAAGAATTTCACTGGCCGGTAGGTGTATGACACTAAAGTGTAATCGTGGTATATTTGTACAACTATAAATTGGTGGACGACAGCACAAATTAATGTAAATAACTACACAACATGGTCCTGACAAAGTGGCATGGAGGTGGTATGGAGGTAAGACTTAAACGGTTTTAATCAAATGTTATGGTTTTAATTTTGCTCACGAATATGTTCCCATCCAAACTGTATGTAAAAGATCATTATTCAGTGCAGAAATTTCTCTTTCTCGTGTCTCTTCGTTGCTCCTGCTTATATATTGTTTGTTCGTTCGATTGGGGTTTAACGCCGTACTTACTCCCTTTACATGACGGCGTGCCAGCCCAATGGGTGAAGGAAACCACTGTCGTCAAACAAGGACATCACAGGACAAATACAGGACACTCATAGGACAATACAGACACTACAAAGCACCAGGACAACATGAAGCTCCCTCCAACCACCCGCATCGCATATATATGTTCTAATAATGACGCTTGACTTTGCGGGCAGATCGGGATATATTGTTACGCCAATGTTCCGGTAATTTAGAAAAAACACAAACACCTTTAAATGGGAATCAAACTGTTGCATCTTGAAATTCAAAAGAATTAATGGAAGGTTTTTTCGTTCAGTTAAAAATATGTGTCTTAAAACCGACTTGAAACATCGTTGTGATTTAAAACTCGGGCTTTACAGTGTTACGTTGTTGCAACGGAATATTGTAGACTACCAGTTATGTTGGGAAACCTTAGAATACAACCACACGACAACGAAACAGAAACGTAATAGCTACGTTTTAATGTTGTTGTTGCATCATGCAACGTTTTCACAACATTGTTATTACGCCGTACAAAACGCTACCAATTCATAACTAAGTCACAATTAGTCGATTTTTGTTTTAACAACGTTAAACTACAACGTTTTCCTGTGACGTTTTTGACAACGTTATAATAACGTTGTATCAACTGGTACAAACTAACACAAAATTTTAGTGGCGATTTATGTTGAAGAAGCGTTGTTATTTGGTTACTGTGCAACGTTACCTATGTATAGCTGGCATACAACGTTGCAGCTACGTAGTGTGTTTGCTGGGATTAAACTATAAGTTTCACTTTCAACATAATAAGTCTAAAATTAATACTTTGATTGAGAATATACATCGACAACTGACGACCCCATGTGTGAGACTAGAGATACTTAATTATCTATGTATATATATCATTGTCATATTTTTACCATGGCGTAATGCTCTCATATAAATCCTGACTACTATCAGCTTTGAAGATTTTTTACAAGATAGTCCACCAGGAAAAAAGGATTATAATGTAGTCGAAAGAAAGAACTATGTTTTCTTGGCGTCTTTCTGGTTTCTCTAGCTGTACGTTCAGTTGAGGGGGAAAATAATGACGTTTTGGGAAAGGTTTGTAAATTAATTGCAGCATTGACAGTTTCACCATCTACGACACTCACAATAGCCGTACGCCTTGCCAGATTGTCTCTCAACACCGTCCTTAGCAGAATCTTAATTAATCACCTGCAAGCTCATTCGAAATTTGGAATGACTTCTCACGTGACTACCGGTGTGACATTACGTAACCCCAATTCCCTTAGAAGACATAGCCCCTTAATGACGTCTTACCTTCAACATTTTCTTTTGGCCATTGTATATGTCAGGTATCAACGTTATAACGGCATACCCTAAATTTCCATATGAACGTATGACCTGCACTGCATTGCTCCAAGCTTCAAAATCGTATCCACAGGTGCTTGGTAACATAAGGTCTCGGTAAAGTCAATGCTTTTACAAAGTTGTCTCCCGTCGTGTTTCACCGCCAATTGCAACTGTTGAATTTTTAAAGTGTCACATCTCACAAAATATTATTTCGCAAATATAGCTTTTTGTGAACACCTGTCATATATCAAGAAAATATACCATCCAACAATCAACCTTATTATTCTGCAGCTTCGGCTCTACCAGTGCACTGCCTTCAACGATGACAATCTCTATCCAGAGTTCCGGTTCTTCCACTCCCTTAACTCCTGTCAAAGCCTACAAATAAGTACCGGGTTCCTAATTCATGTGACCATATAATCAGTGTTTCAACCAATATGTTGTTTCTAATTTTCCGCTTACGAAGCAATATCTTAACCAAAATTACTGAATAGCAGAACACCTTCTACCGAGTCCTGGGGCCACTTTCACAAAATGTCGTACGACAAAATATATCGTACGATAAAATTTTGTAATATAAAACTATAGGGGAAAAATATCGTACGACAAATTCCTTCCCATCAGAAAATTTACACCCAGAAAAGGTTGAAATTAGCGTTTATAGTCTGTATCTGTGAATTACAGAATTGTTGTACAATGTTGAAGTGAGCCAAAGGACCGGAAGCTCTAGTAGAGATTGCAATGATTTGTTCTCAACATCACTCGGATCTTTTCGTATCCCTACAACTATCTTGGAGGCGAATGGACGTATTAATATTCCAGGGTTTGTTATTTTAACAAGCCGATTATTGAACCAAATTCCAAAGTAAAGTTACCAGAAAAAACTTTTATCTCCGGAAAGCTTATTTAGTATTACTTTCCCCTGTATGTATAGTAATGAGGTCCCGACACGTTTCTTTATATATCCAGAGTTTTGGTCCACAATCACGCGACCATTTAGTCTGCAGACATATGCACCCAGTACTTACCAAGTTTCAGCACTTTTGGTGTAACTTTCAGTATTTTTTTAAGACAAAATTTAGGATAAGTTAAAATCTACTAAATAAGTTTGTTTATCATTGTTCAAGTGTTGTATTTGTTTGTAGAGTTAAGCAAAACTTCCATTACTGAGCTCGCTCCTGTAGATATTATACGGACTCTGCTTGGCATCAAATGGGATCTTCCAATTATGTAACCTATTAAGCCACATCAAACTATATACATAGTTATCTACAGTATATTTATGTATACATAATATCATAACCAGAATTAGTACATTGAAAAAATTGCTACAAGGAGTTTGTGATGATTAAAGAATCTATAAAATAATATTTCTATTCGCAGATGAAAAAAAAAAAGAAATGAAAAAGAAAACAGAATGAGCACTGTGAACAAATTGTTACAAGTATTTTGTGATTAAAAAAATCGATGGACATACATTACCTTTGGTAGAAGTATGTACATGAAAAAATATATGCAAATCAAGATTTAATCACAAAAAATAAAAAATAAATGCAAATACAATGGTTATTTCTTGTATTTGCAAACAGATAACGTTTTGTTATTTCTAATAGATTGGCTAAGAAATACAGACGGATATGGCGCCCATATATATTCGAGGAGTTACATTTGTTCAAGTTGATTTGCTCTATCATTTTATAGAATTTTAAACAGTGGTCAAATATTTTCTTTTTTTTACAAATTGTTTTCAAAACAGTTGGTTATAATTTGTTATTGGTTTGTTAAAATGAAATATGTCTAGTAATATATTATATATGTGACAGGTAAAGTTTAAATGAAAAATAGATTTTCTTAAAATATTGCTTGCTTCAACAACAAAGTAGTTCTACAAAGACTGTAACCGTAGAATAACATTTTGTTATGAAATTAAAAAAGAGTTATTCCCCTTGTTTCGCGATATTTTATTAGGTTCGCTGCAGCCGCATGTACACACGTTCATGTTGTCCGGAAACCTATGGACCCTCAAAATAATAATTTGTACCAAACTCACTTACATTCACGGTTTTGGTTGGATATTAATTTTTAAGTAGACAGATAAGATTTTTTTTCAAAGCTAGCAATTAAACAGAATCCAATACCCTGATTTACTATTAAAACACACTGGAAGTTTCCATATTTTCCGACTCTTTAAAGTGTCTTTGTGAAGAATACCATTGTCAATTCGTATCACGAAGGACAATTCGGAAAAGTACGACATGTGTACTTTGTTCCTGTTGATGCAATATGTGAACCAAATTCCTGAATTTAGCATCTAACACCTACCACCAAAGTATCCTATATACTTTAGCACGAAAACAGTAAACTACGTTCAATCCCAACATATGAATTAAATACCAAAAACAATGACTTCATATTTAACTGTTTAGATACTGTAAATGTGAAGTTCAGGAAATTTATAAAAGATTGAGACATTGGCTGAGAGTGAAGACTGAAGAGAGAGAAAGAGCCGACGATCTGGTAGAAATTAATAATATCGGAGCCGTTTTGTAACCATCAAGTACCATTAGTTTTGAAACACAGATTTCAACTTTGTGATAAACCCCCGCCATCGCGTTCTGCCAAGAAAACCATATGACGGAACTTATCGAAAGCAATACTATATTAAGTATTCTGCAGAAGGTGATCCTTACATTACATTACAGATTTTCAAAGTTTTAAGCACCTGGATTTTTTCGTAACTGTGGTTTAAATAAGTTCGATGCACTGTGACCTGTAGTTATATAGTGATAGCGTGGGTTTATCCCAAAGTTCACAGCCTGTGACCAAATGTTAGATTGTACTTGATGGTTACAACATGCCCAACACTCATGTTAGGGATTTCATTTTTCAAGGGAGAATACAACGGGTCACGTGTTGTGTTAGGGTTTATGGTTGTGTTAGTGTGGAATTCGAATGCATTGCCGTCATATACGTGTTATTCTCTTGGACACACGCAGCGTTAAATCAATCAATTAATCAATCAATCATTCATTCAAGGAATCAATCAATCAATCAGTCAATCAATCCATTAATTTTCTGACAATCCCGTCGGTACATGGCATTTTGTTTCTATTGTAGAAATAAACGAAATATTTTTAAAACGAATAAATCAGCTCAATGTGCATCTTAAAAAATATATTATCCAGAATAACGCCATGAATATTTGTAATCAAACTCAAACTGTCAAACCCTAAAACAGTTCTTTGTATTTCATCACATCATAAGTGGTGGACTTGCGTATATCATAAGTGTTGTTTTATAGTTTTTGTTAAAGATCTGCTGTTCATATAATTGCAGTCAACAATACTGCACTATAGTGGGTAAATACTGCTTTAACAAGTTTTGTTTTGGTAATCATATATGAACTATCTTACAAAACTCGCTTTATTAAACGATGCTCCTGACTGCGATGACCCCTATATCCCCTGAAAAGTTACCTTTAAACATACTTAAACAGGATATCGACTTGTCGGTTCTTCATCTTATAACATGTTCTGATACCTACGACCACAGGTATCTGACTGATTGGTCGTAGCCAACCCTATTCATAACATCCTATCCCCGTGAGGGAGCGGGTGGGCCATGGCCCTGCAGAATACTCCCTCGGCTTCCTCTGTCGATCGTAAGAGGCGAGAA
>JARFOD010100903.1:0-16530 GCA_031763545.1 Mopalia muscosa
CCACCAAAAGTCACAATGCCGTTGGGACAGGGTAATGGCTGGTTTCATACTTCTACTTGATAGACTTCTGATAATATAAAATAAGAAGTTCTAATCCCAAAGCGTTCTTTTCTACAATTAACGTATATAATATGAAAGCATACACAAATATACAATGATGTTGACAAGGTCTTTTAAAGTTTTCAGAAATTGGTTGGCGCAGGTGTGAAGTAAAGTTTGCACTTTCAGCATTGTAACAGTAAGACTAGCCTTTGCATAAGCTTATAGAACGATTTCAAAATATAGATATATACGACGGTCAACAGTTTATACATTTACGGCAGTAAATCCATAACACGTACGGGTTATACAGCGATATATATTTGTAGTGTAAGCAAAAAAAAATTTTTCTGGTTCAGACAGTACTCAACAAATGTATTTAAAATAAAAAAATACAAACCCTATACGTTTTCCACGTATTTTATGCAAATAGTGTTTCGTTACGTAGACAGTTCTAAGTATTGTGGTCTTGGCAAAGCCATCTAACTAACGGTATAACCAAAAGTCTATTAACCAGAAGTATGCAGCTGTCGTATAGTAATTCCACAGCTTTGTAGACCAACAAGAAACGGTGACGTCACATTTCAGACAAGTGTCTTTTTACTTGAGAGGAACTCTGGGTAATTTCGTCCCTGATCAGGCACTGAGTATATCAATTATTTTCGCTCAAACAACTGGCTTAATAATTTTAAATTTATTTGACGTTAAATGCGTTTCGTTTAGTAAGCAACATTATGATCGAGGAACACCAATACTTTAAGGTTGCGTTCGTCTTAAGTTGTCGTGTGCGCTACGTTACACGATAAGTTATAACAGAGGGCTCGGTCCCCAATGCTGGTTAGCTTATCTATATGGCAGTTGCATACTTTTAGTTAATAGACTTCTGGTATTACAAATAACCTGCATTTTAGCTGCGGCCAGTGTTGTCTTTAATGCTTAAGGACTCTACCGCTAGTCAGGAGTAAAAATGCGACTCTTATCTTTTCGCGTCTTTTGCGGTATTTCCAAACGATGACTATATTAATATCATAAATATTTAGAAAGCAGAGGATTTCAAGATTCTAAATATAAAATCATATTTTGATTTCTTTTATTTTCTAATGACAAATAAAAAAAAAAAGAAACGTCAAATATTTTTTTAAAACGGATCCTTGTTTGTAACTCTTATTGTTCTTAGATGGTTTGAACTTGTTTGTCCAAACTTGCATGTCTGTGTAGACCGGTCATTAAACTAAAAAACATCATAGGGTTTTTCTAAATTCAAGTTAGTTGTTGAACAATGGATACAAATATGTGTAAAAAATTTAAAAAATCTGCCTTTAAAAAAATATTTGCTAAATATCTTCAGAACGAAAATCAATATCAAAAAACTGCATGACCGTTTTTTAGATAATGGCTTCAAGATTGTCGTTGCTAAATTTCAAAGACTTTCTGCAAATAGTTTACGAGAAATAAACGATTTCAATCATAAAAATCAAGAAAAATGAAAGCTGAGAAAACAGCCTAAACGTATGCAAATGATTGAACTCAAACATTTGTTCACCATGTCTACTGTTCGGCTCAAATACATATCCCCAACGTTAATGTAATTGGTCTGTGGACGTTTTGCTAATTGGTTTGTTGTAATAGTCAGCAGGTAGTCAGTTGAGGTGAGATAATCTTGTTAATCCCTTCCGTCCTTCGATAAACATAATCTTTGAAGCACGCATTTTACAATTTAAATCTAAAAGAAACTTCCTAAAATACTATATTTTTTGGTCAAACTTTTTGCATTATCAAGATTATGAAAAGAAGATTTCAGAAAAGCCCCCCAAAAAAGTCAAAATTTTACCCCTGACCAGCGGTAGAGTCCTTAAGTGAACTCCGTGGCTGTGATCAATGTGAGCTGGAACATTTACAAAGCGACCCGCACTTATACTACAGTTATTCCGCAAAAAAATATTGATGTTTCTGGAATGAGGTCGGCTCTAATGGGAAATTTAAACTGCCGCCACTTTCATTGTTTTCCGTGGATTCTGCTGAATATTAAAAGTTAAAATGGCATTGACTTGGGTGGTCGTTTAAAGCCCTTTTTCAGTTTGTTGTTGTTGTGTTTTCAGCTTTATTTCTGTGCCAGAAAGCTACTGCTTCATAGCGGCTTCATTAATTGGATAAAACGACAGATGACAATGCAGTCAGGGATGCCAGCGTTTGTTGTCTATACTAAGGAATTGTGGGACACATTTTTGAATATTGGCAAAACAAAAGTTGTTTATTTGATTTGGGTTTGACGTCGTACTCAAGGATAATTCTTATATAAAAACGTGTTGTCAAGTTTTCCTTCTCCGTTTGTTACATAAAGGTGAAACCCGAAAAATCCGTAACAACCACCCCCGAGATTTTCAGAGCCACCTTGTGTGACTCTCACTCGCCTGAACTGAAGTGGACTGGATTATGCGACTCGTACACTTGAGGATCAGTAGTCCGACAAGCTAACCACAGAGCCATCCGTTACAAGCAAACGGTAGGCGAGACGTTTTGACCTAAAGAGAACGGCATAGGTACATTTTTGTGAAGATTTATGTATAAGTAGTTCTAAACATCTTGACAAACCAAAAAGATCTAAATGAACATCACGTTTTTCTGGATTATTTATATACGTGCAGAAAGCAATAACAGTGTGTACAGATATGCAGCAGTCACAGATATTCAGATATGAGTTTAATTTTATGATAACAAGTTATTATTAAAAAGTAGAAATTAACATATTATTGTTTGTTTGTTTGATTGGTGTTTAACGTCGTACTCAAGGGTATTTCACTTATATGGCGGGGCCTCCGTGGCAGAGTGGTCTAGAGCGTACGCTCTAGTGAGTGTATGCCTCTGGCTCACCTTTGTGTCGCGGGGTCAATTACGCGGACTGACTGTGGGTTGGTATGCCAGCAACCAGCGGAAGGTCGTGGGTTTTCTGGGTTAATTTACTATCCAGTTTTCCTCCCACAATAATTGCTGGCCAATGATCGGTAATTGGGATTTGATCCTGTTGATCTAACATCGGATGAATAAATAAATAACTAAAAATACTTCACACTGTACACAGCCTTATTGTGTTGGAAAACCGGGAATGAACCTCTTAAAAACCACCCCGGCGATTGCCGAAGCAACATCATGTCACTCGCTCATATACCTGATGGTCGACAGGCGGACTCGATCCGGTGAACGGTAAATCGAAGTGGGTTTAATTTATGGAGCGCACTAGCTACCGCTAGCCACAACCGAAATTAACGCATGAGTGTCCAGTAAAAAACGACAGTTATTGAACCAAGTGGTCTTCTAGAGATTTGTGCTTTTCTTGGCGTTGACCAGGGTCTAAGTTGGTTTGAATACAACCCCTCTCCATATTCATGACAGTGAACACCCTTTCTTACATGACGTTGTTCTCGGCTAAATGATTGATGTTGGTGGGGTCAATGACACGCCCATTGACCAGACACACGCCCATAAAGCAATACCAACTAAACAATACTTTCGTGAGATAAATTGCATAAATTTTCTCACCCGGTACAATGATGTTATGATGTCCTTAGGATCAAACAGTAATGACTATTATTATATTTGAATTCGGGTGAATAGCTGGACGACATTCTAGCACATAATCCAATATTCGTTAGCCTTAAGGTTAAACTGTCCGGGTATGCGTCCTGGATATCAATCTCATCTGATTTGATTATCCTGCATCAATACGTCTCTCACAGGACATAACTGAACTTTGACCATACCTCATTTCTGATGGATTCAGACGGAGTAAACTCATTGCGCCCAGCAAAGGATGCCAGACAAACAACACAAATTATATTTTATCCCAAAGAGGCAGTTTGGCCCTTTTCGGCAATCATATTTTACATTTCGTTTTTTTTTTACATTTGTAGTCCCATGGGAATATACAAACATTTTCAGAACACAACATCGTGATTTATAAACTGGAGGCATTTGGTGTTTAACCAGAGCGGTACATATAAGTAACCTTCGTCAGTTTGGCCAAAAATGTCTGTTTGTTCCTCTCTGAAGATAATGAAGACTGTGGTATGGGCTTACGGAAGGGAAAAACAGGATGCAGTTGACCAAAACTATTCAATTGGAGAACAATAAGGCGTCAAGTTTTGCTTAATTTTATAGTGGCTTCCACGACTACGAGATCCGCCATGCTAAAACTGCTAATGACTCCTGTATGGGGGAATAAAGCACTGGCGACAGTTTTCCCATACAAATTCTTACATCGTGGTACTCAAGAAATATATACGCACTGTTTTACCCGACTAGGTTTTTGCACTACAGGTTTTTATACCAAGAAATAAGGACATTTTGGCAGACCTAGGCCGATTCCCTGGCCCAAACTGTGGCTGTCGTTCATATCATACTAACAAAGTTGCTATTCTAACCAATCCAGAATCCAAAACTTTGTTGAGTTTCACTCGACTTGTAACGTAACCTGGATCTATCGAATGCATTCTAACAGTGATTTTTTTTTCGAAAGTGGACCTTTATAATGCAGCTGGGACCTGAACACGCCAATCGCTTAGACTATACGGAGAAATAAGAAATGGTCTCGTTTAACTGGAGCAGATGAGGCCGTACTGTTGCTCTGGTGCTCTTTGTTCTGTGGGACAACATGACACCGATGCGTTTGGTGTGTCTTTGTATTGCGTTGTAAGATTTTCGTTTTATTGTCCTGTCAGTGGCATCAAAGGTGGCACCCACAGAGCTGGCAGACGGCGGTCGTGTGAGCGAAAAAACCCTAAGAACTGCGTGAAAACCGAATCAAACACACATTCCTTTATCTGAAATAATGTTGAGAAAATACAGCAGAAGGTAATTGTAACCTGAAGGACATTGTCTGTGGTGGGTGCGAGATAAGGCCGCCAGTTAAAGTAGGACATGTATCTTATACCCTCAGATTAATTTGCTTCTAGAAATATAAAGATTATAAGAGTTTAACGAACACCAGGCATTTCGTTTACATATTCAATATGACTTTTTGACATAAGTTTGATTTGGAATTGTTGATTCCTCCTGAAATTTCCGAAAATTGGTGTCGAATTTAAAGTATATGAAAACTGATATTTTAAGATGTCCTTAAACGTCTTTTATTGCAGGATAAAAATGCAAGAATAGCATACAATGGCTGTTTGTGAGAGAACAAAGAACTAAATGTCTCTTTCGCGTGCATCAATGCTGTCCCATTTGTTACAAAAGCAGCTGATAAGCTATTATATTCAGGAATTCCGCAGCATTTTTATTTTTTGTTTCAGCTCTAGTCCACTGTACAAACATTATATGCATTCAATATCTGAATTGGGACACTTAAACGAGAGGACGTTCACAACTGGTTGAAGACTGATTTTGAGGAAGGAATCGCTACATGTTTTATGCTGATCAATAATCACTGATGATGATATAAGATACGAGATTGAAGAAGTAAACAGAATGGAAATAAAACAAAGCACCGTGACGGTTTAATGACGTCTTTAATTTTGCTTTAGGAGGATACATGGCAAATGGAAAGACAAAAATAGAGTCAAGTTTATTTTGGTTTCTGTACGTTTGTCTGTTGTAACTGCATATCATATTTATTTATCTAATGTTAGACTAACAGGGAATAGAATGTGATAAATATTCCAAGCGTGTTTTTTAATTGACTTATTTGTTGTTATTAGTCGATATTAAATAAGTAGATTTCCGATCCTTTATCTATTATTGACCGTTTCAATACATATTTTCAACAGGTGGGTCTAACGAGCACTGATATCTACCAGGTAGATACAAGTTTCTTATTATTATATATTACAAAGTCCACAGAAACAGCACAGTGTTATACACTGTTTGCTATGTTTTATAATCTTATTTCTCATCAAACATTTAAAATATGCTGTTTTGTGGATTTACACAATATAGGCTAATATGTTTAACGTGTATTTTGTTAAGATAAAATAAATAGTTCATCAAAATGTATATATTTTTGTAAATATAGTATAATTCACGTATTATCCACGTTGTCCAAAATAAAGATATTTTTCATTGGCGTTGGGTTTGGCTTACTGTTTTTTAAGATCTCTTTGTTTGTTGGGTTTAAATATGCAAGAGCGATTTATCAGGATTCGAATTGCGTCACTGTTTCCATGGTGACTTGATTAACGAGAGCAGTATGCCATCTGTTTAAATTTAGATCATTCTACCAAGAAAATGGTTAATAGCAAAACGCTATTAATATTTCAAGATGTTTATAGTGGTACAAATCGTAAGTAAAACGAGAAAGAACTAACCAATTATAGGGTATCCTTTTTGGCTACCGTGGTTAAAACAAAATAAGGGTTGCAGCAATATCCACAGAAGTTTAAAAACTATAATTTTGCCATGGAAATATTAAAGTTGCTTTAAATGCATTGAGAAAAACAATGCACCATTAGATCAGGCTATTGGTTTAATTTGATCTGCCATTTCGAAGTATAACAATTTCGTTTTCATTTTTACAAGATTTTGTCTAGATTTCCCCCAATATTTAAGCAAGGAATAGTGTGACACATATAATATGTCGTCATATAAATGAAATATCCTTGAGGTAACAAGGTCTATGAAAGATGCTAGGGCCTGGGCCTGTCATCTCTTCCCCTCCCTCCCCCAACCATTTACCCTCCCACGAGATCATGTCTGAATAGATAACACATTTGAACGCCTTTACAAGTTATAAGTTCCTTCTTCTTGCATGGTTTCAACCGACCTTTAGAATACTTTTAGTGGAGCTAAGAAGAATGAAAACTCAATTTTAACGCAGTATTTCGACGCAAAATATAGTCATAGACTCCAAACAAAAAATAATATTCCGTTCTTTGGAGAGAAAACCCTCTTGTATTTTGTATGTTCAAATCAAGCAAGACAAAAAGAACAAGGTACTTCGTTGCAGGGTTAATGTTCTGAACACAAAATTCGGTATTGGTTCTATCGTTTTAGAAATGAATTAAACTCTATACCTGCATTTACCACGAACCGTGATTGTTAACAGCTTTGGGCCCTCTTGTATGTTTTCAGTAAAGGCTTGACCTACCTGTCGATGAACACTAATTTCCCAACTAAACAAAGCACATTTTAAGGTTGTGCCAGAGTCAACTAGCTGTCATATATAAGTGAAATATCCTTGACACAGCGGGAAACAGCGATCAATTACGAACTTTAGCGTGGCGCATTCATTATTGAATAGTTCGTTGTATACACAGCACCAGTGTGTAACTATATCGGCGGAAACATGGGGAATAGATTGACTCTCCGTCATATGTGTTAAAATAGTGTTAACGGAGACTACAGAAGGGAAAATATCCTTTAATAGACAACTCTAATAATAAACTATTCAGTCAAATCCTTATCTAAGTCAGCTCAATAAACATAAAATAATATGAAAACATTGCGTCTTATAACCTACGCCTTTCTATAGGTTATAAGATGAACGTATATAAATCTGGCAAACATTAACATATCAGGCTCAAACATGTCGGCGTGCAAAATGATAGGTTTTAGTAATATAGTGTAAATCTTCCTGATCGGACTACGTCATTCTTTTCCGTGGTGATTGCAGATTTAAACCTACGAGAGAAACTTCAGTGCTATGCATCTAGAATAATTTGCTAAGCAAAATGCTTATGTATTTATTGTGTGTGAGATAAATATTTCCTATATACAGACGTATGCTGGATTTAAATACAAAACATATTCATATATTTTCCACGCATACATATATAGAAGCTAAAACATCTTAATTTCCAGGTGTTGTCTAGTGGCGGTATTGAAGGCTTTCTTACTCTAATTAATCATCGGCTATATATGCAAAGCTTCTTTATATTTCCTCTATATTGCCCGTTGATAGGATACCGTAAAAGTTGTTTTTCAGATAGCCTGGCCTTCCTCGAAAAAAACGCCCTCTGGCTAAGCGCAGTTTGTTTGGAGAGTAGCAATAATGTCTTTACTTAGCACTGGAGGAAATTAAACTTGCCAACATCATAGACACGCTTCACATCTTGGTTGTGCTGGTGCCAATTGTTGATGTAATAAACCTCCGTCATGAAATTGAAACACCCTTAAGCACGGCGTAAAACACCAATCAAACAATCATTCAATTAATCCTCAAGAAAATCATCTGTTTTGACAGCGGCTAAAATGTAAACAATTTGCAAACCAGCCACTGATCAGTGAGGGTGGGTCTTAACCTGTAATGTTCAAGCAAAGCTGTGGGACATTATCAAGCGGTGTTGTATTTTGCAGTAGGATTATTGTTTTGCATTATCCTGGATATTTTTGTGTATTTTTTTGGTAACCTGTCGGTGTTTTATTGCTGGTGACTCTGAGTATGGTTTCCGTTCCCTGGATGGCACACAGTCCAATGAGTGAAATAACAAAAATTACACGTTATTTCCAGAAAATGAACGTCCTGTTTAAAAATGGGGCAAAAATGACATGACAAAATGATAGCTGGATAGAGAGAGGAAGATAGGATAGGGGGGAGAGAGCGGGAGATAAAACATACACTAAGAAAGAAATGTGACCCTGATGGCCATTTCGGCTACACAAACCAGGCGTGTATATCACTCAAAGGTAACTGTTACTGATTCGTGCCGGAGATAAACATTAGGCTAATCAACTGATATAGAAAGGACGAGTTGGAGCATATTGAGATACTATAAAACGAATCTGGAGGAATAGTTAATATCCATACCTGATAGCATTCTCCGCTTTAAGCCAACAAGTAGTCTGGTTAGGGATTCGATAACACTGACATATGAGAAAGAAACTGACTGTCAAAGCAGGACCTATTATGAACGATATCCAAATTCAGGACCGCAGAAGCCTCAATAATTTCAACGACTTCAAAACTGATTTGCGACCTCCCCATTACGACCTCCCCATTACGGAAACAATTCCCAGTGAAAAAAAAGGACGAGTAAAATCGAGAAAACCCGGACACTTTGTTCATCTTCAAGTTTATGACATCATCAATCTTTTGTTTACTACTTCCTAAATTGGCTTCATCTACCAAACTGCTTTCGGATTTCAGTTTGCAAGTATATGTGTAAATATAAGTGACTTTACATTTGTGAGAAATAGAAATATATGAAAAATTTAAACTAAAAATGCTTAACTTTTTCACATTGCAACGATGTTTTCACGTAAAATGTTAGTGACTTTAAAATTCGTGAGATATAAAAATATAAAAAAAAAAAATTAAAACTAAAATGCCAACGTGGGTTAGCTGTTGTTTTTCCCATTGCCTAAACGGGGTTGGGTCAGTCAGGTCAAATGTCAGTAGAGCACAATTTGAGGTGCACTTCAGCGAGATCAGAATCCTGAAAAACGAAAACCAGAACTAGACTTAACACTCAATGTTACTGATATCGAAATCTCTCCTGGAATGTTGGATACGAATTATAATAGAGCATTTATATTGTATAATTGCTACAGATTGGCGGGAATTATACGATTTAACAGCTCGAGCCACGGTTTTGCTGCTATTGTTCCACCCGTGTGAGTCAAAAAGCTTTCTCTTTTGAAGAGATAATATGATCAAGTTGACCTGAAGACAGCAAACCAGGTTAATTTAGACTTTAAGCACAATTGAAATTGTATTATGCCGTGGGATATTGATTAGATTACTCTACCGAAGTCCAATGATGCCCATTGGTGCTTACGGAAACCCATTCACCATCAGCGAAATTGGCAACATTTTTCGCCGAATGTATTCTGCTTTCAAACCGACTACCAGCTCATATATAGATTCGTTGACATATTATCGACATTTGAAAATGTGATCATGAAGGAAAAAGTATAGTTTACAACAATTCAAGTTGGTTAAATCAACAATTCTATCAATCAAAAAATCGATCGATCAAACCAATCAAGCCATCACTCAACTAGTCATATTTACTGTAATCAATATTTATGGATTAATTTTAATTAAACTTTATTTTAGTTTAAAACCTGATACAGAGATTGGAGGGAGAGTGTAAACAGGGAATGACTGGAGTATATAAAACAGCAGCTCTTTTTATTAAGCTTCAAGTGGATAAAATCCATGACACGTGCCAATAATATTAACCATCAGCAACCACATGCGTTACAAAGGAGACATTTGAAGATTCTTTCGCTCCGTGTCCATGCAAGGAAAGGAACAGGTGAGATGTTTCGTTTATATTTACAATTCTGCGCATAAATTGTGTGTCTAATTAAGGAATTGAACAAAGTAGGTCTAATTGTCCTAGGTCTAATCGCCTAGAGACTAGCGGAAGATTTAGATGTGCTGTTTCCTTTGAAAGAGAACACGTCAGGATTTTACAGCTTTATGGACAACCCTCATGGGAAACTAAGCCAACATATTGGACAGCTTTCTTCTTCCTGCTGTATTTTCTGAGCACATAAATCTTTGGTGTTGTGGTTCCGGTATTCTTTTAATGAAACCAAATTGACTTATTCCATTGGTGTTAACTGCTACCTAGCATTTAAGTGTAAAGTTAGGATAGAGCATGCAATCTTTGAAAAACTGTCGCAGGAAAAAGAGGCAAATTTAACTTCGTTATGAGACTATGAGTATTTTTGATCAGGTTTCTTAACAGTTAATCATTATCAGATTAACAAGTCACCCCAATCCTCTAAATGAGAGTGACAATTCTGATTCCTAAGATTGGAGAAAGCGTCAACACATTACGTTTCTCGTTTGCAATACGCAAAGAAAACCCACCAAACGTTGGCCATTTGCAATGCCTGCTCAGCTCTCTTGTATTATCGGTAGAAGCATGGCACTTGCAAGAGCTACGATAAAGAATTGTGACCTTCCATTAACCTTGTGTTAATGGCACATTGTATGATGTGAGTTTTGTAGAGTAGCACGCTTTTCTCGATGGAACTTAAAATATCAGGTGTGATTCTAGTCAACTTTAAAGAGTATCCAAGGAGAGAATGGCACATTAACTGAATAGAAGTGGGTCTAAAGATGTCTCTCATAAAACAAACCCTGGATCAGTTTAACCTTTAAAGCAGAAAGGGTTAACAGTTTTAATGCCAAGCCTCCATGTTTAGTCATCCTTATTCAAGTAGATGATTCTCCACGAGACAAATAAACTTAATATAAAGTGCCAGTCATACTTCGGTCTTTCAGTCCTTATTTCACTTCAACATTAACTCTTCAACGCTCAACTGTTGGTTATGGACAGTGTGGTAGTAATTCCCTCGAGTTTTTCTCTTTTAGCCATATAATATTACAAAAATACCACTATGGCACTATATTAATTCGTTAAATTCTAATGACAACTCACTTGTGTGATTTTCGTGAAAATATCGTCCTCAAGTATGAATTTGAGGCTGGTTATTTAAACGAATGAGTTTTTTATTATGTGGATAACGTATTGAGTAAGGTGAAAATGCCACATGGGAAATCTTTTTGTTTGTTTGTTTGTTTGTTTGATTGGTGTTTAACGTCGTACTCAAGCATAAAGCATAAAGGGTTAACTGTTATAATGCCAAGCCTCCAAGTTTAGTCATCCTTATTCAACTTGTTTGAGAGGCATTTAGAAGATGATGTACTAAACATAACACAAGGCTTTATGGATTACAACTTCTAGTTTATTAAGGGTGTAACGTTTCAATGTCTATTCAGGCATCGTTCTCAAGCATATACATGTATGCTTGAGAATGATGCCTGAATAGACATTGAAACGTTGCACCCTTAATAAACTAGAGGTTTTAATCCATAAAGCCTTGTATTATGTTGAATTACAAATGTTGTTTTTATTCAGCTTGTTACTCATTGGAGACACTAAGCAAAAATACTTATGTTTTCAGGTTGTGCCTTAGTAGCATGGCTATTTATTTCGTTTTGTTTACTTATCATATAGGCATGAAATATAAGTGGTATAATGATTATGTACACGTATTTATTCTTGTAACATCATCTTTTCACTTGTCAGCAGACTTGTAGTTTAGGCAACACTAGGCTGGACAATAAGATAAAATACATCCTAACTCTTCCAGAATTGTATGAGCTTACTGAGAGATCATCTTGAAACGTAATATTCTGGCTCTGACTCCAATAATCCGGTAAACAATATAGTCTATTTATAAGTTCCATCAGCAAAATGTGTTTACAGGGAAGCTTACAAAAACAAACGAATCATTTTGTTACAAAACATGATCTACTTTTCAGAATTATGTGGAACTACTGCAGTTTCTGCCAACAATATCAGTGTTCGGTAGTATTCAAGTTGCTTTTATAAACCCCCTGGCTAAGAGCAGTTTACCACATATAGCTAAGAGGCAGTAAGAGCAGTTTACCACATATAACATTTAGGCATAAATTGGAAATACCTGACTCCACATAAAAAAACCTGTATTACTGGGTGGCATACTCTCGAATGGAATTTCAAGTGACTTACTGTACTCAATATTGTGGCAAGTACTCTGGTAAAAAAAGACAGGACAATTACAAAGCACACAAAGACCCAACACAACAACAGATCTGCTTCCCGTTGCCCTTAATTATTGGCGTAAACAAATCCAAATTCAAAGTATGCATTCCATTTAATGTGACTAATTGTCAGATTCAATATGTCAATTCACGATACATTTATTGCCATAGTGGGTTGCGTAACAAAAAATATTTTAAAAAATAGTTGACTGTTGCAGCAGCCACTATTGCGATAAATAGATAGTTTGATGCCTCATAATACATCCTGATCCTAAATGCACGTGTTTGTCGATAAATTTACTTTCACAAAAAATATTTTTAAAATCATAGTTGACTGTTCCAGCAGCTACTATTGCGATAAATAGATAGTTAAATGTCTCATAATACACCATGATCCTAAAAGCACATTTATGTTGATAATATTACTTTCACTTTGGAGGGTACAATGTACATGTAGGATATCACTCACCCAGTCTGGCATTCAGACAGCTTAATGATAAATGTTTAAATTTCACTGTTGTGTGGCAGCAAGTACACTGTATGGGAACTTTTGTTCTACATTTTACACTGTGTATTTGCAGTACTGGGGACAACTTTCACAATATATTCACAAATAATGCTGTATGATAAAATTATGTCATGTTAAACTTAAGCATAAAAATATCATACCATATCTTATTGTCCAACGACATTTTGTGAAAGAGGCTCCAGAATCTGTATAAGTTTTGAATGACAGTATCTGTGTAAAAAAAAAAAGACTGTTACATTGGTAATATATGGTATATGTGTGTTTGTAGGAAGTCTCATAGCCATATCATTTAACATAAGCTCACTTCAAACCAACAGTCTGATAACTTCAACAATTAGGTCAAATTTACATCCTGGTTTTGATACAAATAAACACCTACTTGATATTCTAACAGAGCTGAGTACATATTGCTTCAAGTGTCAACATAACATATATACATGTATAAGCTAATATACAGTTACATTAGGACATGTATGCTGCAGGTGGTTAGTGGGAACTTCCTGACCCCTGGTCCTAACAAACCTCATATTGTTATGGTGTTCATTTGTACACTTTTCATTATTGCAGTGAGCCCCCTGCCGTGGCTTAGCGGTAGCCAGTGTGCTTCCTAAACTGAACCTGATTCGTTTACCGTTCACCGGATCGAGCCCCCCTGTTGATCATCTGTTCTATATGAGCGAGTCACATGCTCGGCAATTGCGGGGGTGGTTTTTACCAGGTTTCCTCTCAGTTTTCCCCTGTAATAAGGCTGTGTATAGTGCGAAAGGGACAATCAGTCATTATATAAGTGAAATACCCTTTAGTACAGCCTTAAACCCAAAGCAAACAAACAAACCTTATTTCATCAGCGGAGGCTTGGAAGGGAGCTTCGTGTTTCCCTGGTGCACTCAGAGCTAATGGGCTGCATAAAGCCGTTCTGTTTATGATATTGTCATATTTTGGCCTGTATCTTCTTTTGTGGGTTGCCAGTGGTGTCAAGGGTGATTTCCTTCACCCATTGAGATGATGACACCGTCTTATGAGTGAAATTACCTTAAGTATGGCGTTAAACACCAATACAATCTTATTGTACCATGCATTCTGTCCTTGTTGTGTATCTTGTCACATGTGGTTTTTTATCATTGACATCTTGTGATGTTTGCTTCAACCTTTGTATTGGGCTCTGGCAATCACGGCAGTCGTTTTTACGAGGTTTTCCACTGAACTTGGCAAGAACCACTGTGATGTGGACAACGCTTTGTCATATTAGTGAAATACCCTTGAGTACGACGTTAATCCCCAATCAATCAAACAAACAAATCTTTGTAATGACTCCAAGTAGAGTGAATTTGAAATTAATATCATATTATCAGATTCAGTGGTCGAAATGTTGCCTGTCTGCCTGTCATTGACAAGTGGATTTTCACAAGTGGCAGGTGAAAATGAAATCCGCCTGTCTCCAGCGACAAGTTATTTTAAGAAAAGGATTAATATTTTTTATATTCTGTATTAGTTGATAAAAAAGATTGTGTTCAAATATTCTTTGCTGTATGAGTCTTCAGAGTGATGTTTCAAACATTGAGGTTTTTATATTGGTAAATAATTAATATGATCTTTAATTCGCATCTATGTGACTGTAGGCCCTGTTTTGCTTTACTCACAAAAAAAAGAGGACAGGTAAAAATGGACATGAGACAGGTAGAAAATTTAACTAGGGCACGTGAAAATTTGATAACATTTCAACCCTTGTATTATTACTGCTGAGACACAGAAGAAGCTATGCAATTTATAAACTGTTTCAATCAATGTACATGTAGGGAAATTCATTTCAAACTAGAGAACATGGTGAAGAATATTGTAAGAATACTGATTTGTGGAACCCACTTCTCGATTTGTTGCCACAAACAATAGGTAACATTAGGATTTCTGGTCAAGACGTCATGTCTGTTTGTTTGGGCATAAGTTTATTGTAATCAAGACTCAAAGGTATTTTGCTAGTGTATGGTGAATTGGCATTTGACAGTAATCAGTGTTAAATCAATAAGAAACCTCAGAAAAACCAGCAAACAGTCTCCATTCTAAACATTAAAAACAAAACATATATTTTATTCCTATAGCTAAAAGTGACTCACATGTATTATTGAAAAGCTGACAAGCTTCTTTTTTTGTCCCTGTACAAATCTATGAAAATACCTAACAATTACCTGGCAATGTAGGAAAGGTGTATGCATACATAAAAAAATGTGTCTAATTACAACTCAAGCGTGACAATATACATAGTGATTTTATCACTTAAGTATGCTATGTCTGATTAAAACATTTGACCTATATATGTGAAATATACATTTTCTGTCTTTAATATAAAAATAACATACACTATACTGAAAAATTAACCTCTTCAAGAGCAATTTTTCTAACAACCATATCACTAGCTTATCGGGAATTTATCTTAAAAAAGAAATTCTTGGGGCCCTTGTAATAAATGGCCGAAAAACTTATACAAAGTACTCCGCACAGTTCTTACATAGATTTGTATTTCCTTTTGCCACTTTTTATCTGAATAATGCTTTCAAAAAAATAACTTTTTTTTTTCTAGAACATCTAAATAAACTCTCATATATATTCTAGCCAGGGTAAGCTTATACATTTTTTAACTTGAAGTGAATGTTCTAAACTTATTTTTAATATTTTGAATGTAGAGAAAACAATTTCAAGAAACACATGACTACAAGGTATAGTTATTTTCTAGTTAAATTGATGTAAACTTACTTTCTTGCTGTTAAATATAGATGCCAGTTTAGACAGGAGAGTTATTCGTTTCGCTTTGCAGGAGCTTTGTTTTGATACCACTGCAGCCAAATCCTTGAAATCCCATGATCTGCGACAATAGGATGTTAGCTATCAACATGTTGATAAAAGAAAATATGTATGTGAGTTGCTTTCTAAACTCTTTAATACAGAGTTAAAATAGCTCTGTAATTTTTGTTTCTGATAGTTTGTCGTAGGATTTAACATATATACATAGTTTGAATAAAATGAAAAGAGCTAATATATTTATATATCAAATGTTTGAAATAGTTCCTTGTGTAACAACTAAAAAGAGACGATATGCTCAGTGCAAAAGAATTCTCTGTAGATCACAATGTAACAATTCATTTCTTCACATAAACTTTCTGCTAAGAGTTATTTCCCCTATCTTGTCAGGCCTTCCACAATAATATATTTGTTTCCTGTAACAAGAATATAAAAAAGTGGGTAGGTAGGTAGGTTTTATTTATTTTTTAAATTATTTTTTGTTTAACTAATAACATAAAATTCACTTTTGAATATCTGAATAAAAAAAAATATACTTGTCTTGCCTTGCTGTAGGCTGCTACACTTTTTTAATGGCAGTGTGTTCAATTTTCATTGATTAAACTACATAACCCATGCAGGGGCTTAGCCAGAAATCAAAAGTAGGGTGTCCAAAATGGTCATTTTGCTTCACTTTTCAAATAACTGGGTGTCC
>JARFOD010100914.1:0-16528 GCA_031763545.1 Mopalia muscosa
AGTTATCTTATGGATAGCTATTGGTTAATTTCTGTCTACTTTCATTAGTTATCTTATGGATAGCTATTGGTTAATTTTTGTCTACTTTCGTTAGTTATCTTATGGATAGCTGTTGGTTAATTTTTGCTTGCTTTCATTTAATAGTTATCTTGTGGATAGCTATTAGTTAACTTTTGTCTACTTTCATTTAATAGTTATCTTGTGGATAGCTATTGGTTGTGTTATTCCACTGCTACTCGTAGTCTGTCTCATCTATCAATAGTGGTTACCTCAGAGTTTTAACTTTATTATATAAACATGTATGTTCTGTTCCTCCAGATTTCAACCAGCTTGATACTCACATAACAGGCTTCTCTGGTTAGTTTTATACCTAGGAATTGACTTTGTTATATGATACTCCATAGAACTATCTGAGGTAGAAATCTAATGGATCAGGTAGAAATGGGAGCACATTAGACTAATGACATTGTGATGTGGCTATTGATATTAGATTTGGCTGATGTTTTGTGATATAATATTATCAATTCCATATACCTGAATCAGATTTTTTTTTTATCTTTTCTTATGTATATTGAAGTTATGCAGATGCCAGTAGAAATTTGTTTTATGTATCTATTTTATCAGTTTGTATCTGGCATTGCCTGCCTCATTCTTTTTTGTTTGTCTGAAAGGTAGGTGAAATGATGTTCGTTGTTGATAATAACCTTAGTGGAATTGGGACTTGGGTAGGGTGTGTGTACTTAGGAGGAAGTTCTGACTTTACCTTCTCAAAACAAACATTTTTCACCATTATTTCACTGTAAATAAGACTGGTGATTGTTGTGGTGCTGAAGTTAAGCCCATCTGGAGTAAGTTGATCTCCCAATATAAACACTGATGAAACACATATTGAAGGTAGAAAAGCAGCTGTGTTGAAAGCTGTGACATGTTTGAGTATTGTCCAATCTGATAAAGGATTATTGTATGCTATGGCCATGATTCCTAGATCTCTCTTCTGTGGTGTGGGGTGTGTGTATTGTTAAAGGCTATGTATGCAGGGTGTGATTACAAAACAGACACTGATTGTATCTCATTGGTATTCCTGGCATCCCCAGGATGACAGGTCTTGATGGCCTACCCTAGATTCACCCAATCCTAAGGACAATTCCAGCCTACATGGTTGCAGGGCGGAATTGATTCTTTTTATCAGCATTATTCATCCCATCCCTTTTATGACAAAACTTGATTTGACATGCAAAATATCTGCAGACTGACTTCAACTTTTATCATATACTCTTTGTAAAGACAGAAAAGAGACCACATTTTGTACCGGGCAACTTACTTCACATTGTCTGGTTATGTTAGTAAACTATAAACTGTTGGAGTACTTCACAATCATGTAAGCTAAATACCATTGATCTTTAGACTTTCACCAAGAGCACTCAGCTTTCTGATCATGTCAGTGAATCTTTGTCTGAATCAGTCTACCTTCACACAAAACATGAACCAAAATAACTGTAACATCTTGGATGTACTTGTGTAAATCAGTAATATCCCTTGTATGAACTTATCTTGCTTGTATCAGGATAAAGCTAAAAATAATCAACATGAATACACATATTGATAGTATGTTTTATTTTTTACTTGGGTGAATTTTGGAATGACTACAATCAGAGTTTATGATATAGAATATTTGTCTTGGTGGAGAGTGTGTTGTCCCACATAACTGGTTTCGCTTGGTTTGGGTTGAAACTGGAGCCCCTTACACAGAACTTGATGTAACACAAACAAACAGTTTATGTTAGAGAAAACAGATGTTAGCAGGACTCTATAGGAACTGTAAAACATTGAATGCCAGCAGGGCCTTCAGATCTCCCCCTGAACATACTGAGCAGTCACTTAAAGCAGCTACTATTAAATCGTTCCTCTCTTACCTATATTCTTTTTAATATTGGGTAGACTGGAGGCAAGGCGAAACTATACTAGTACTGTCAACATCAATCTGGTTTATTATTTGACTGGGTTTGACAAAAAGGCTGGTAACTAGATGATCAACATGGAATAATGTTTTATATGTTATCATTAGTGCACCTTATGTTTAAACAAGGAACAGTGAGATAATTATTTAGAATATAATTTTAACAAAGCCAGATAAACTAGATATCCCATCTGATGTACATGTAAGACAAGTTTGTCTTGGACAACCTAAATAACACACCCCCTTACCAAAAACCACACTGACATCTCAGCTAATGGACATTAATAGGCTCTAATAGCAAATGTTAACTGTAAACAGACCAAACTGTGTCCAGTTAACTAATTTACCTATTAACACCATCTGGCCAGTTTCAGATAAGACATAACAGCCTTTGTCTGAAGACACTGTTTTAACTGAGGAGTCTCTCTGGCTGTGAAATTGTTTGATTTCTTCTGGTTAAGCTTCAAGAATAAATTACACACTCCCCATATTAGAACTCAGTAATTGCCCTAAGAATTCTCAGACGTACATTGAATTAAAAACCCTCCAGACTTAAAACATCAAGACAATTTTGTTCACTAATGCATGTTAAATGTCTAGTGGATGATCTACTTTAAAAAAATTAACATAGTTTGATATCTGTCATTCTTGGAATATCCAGAGACCTGGACACAGTTTTAAAATATCTAGCATATGCTTACAATTTACTGCTACACTTTTCTGCCCAAAACCATCTGTAGAAGACATTGGATGTAATGGCCTCCTATCAAATTACCTCCCTTGTCCACACTCTGCTGTCAAATGTTACAAAACTAACTACTTGATACACACTTTCAGATCTGACCCTCATTTATCACTGTTCATTTTGTGGGAAGAGCTGTGTTAATTCCATGGTTAGAATTAGTTCTGATGAATAGGTCGTTTAGAGAGTTTGAGGTTTGTGAATTTATGTACTCAAACTATAAACCTTTTAGTGGTGCTAGCTCATCTCAATAAATCTAGAGGTGTAAATATCCAGAACATTAGTCTTATGTGTTTAATATTACCTGGGGCCAGTTGTTCCAAAGAGAGGATTAACCACTTACACCAGATTAAATCACTAATACTTGGTTAGAGATAAACCTTCAACTTGTCGTCACCAATAGGGGATTAATTTTAATAGTGCTACAAGCAACTGGCGCCTGTTGTAATTTCTGAATGCTAACTGGTATAAATTCTGAATATTGTCCGGTAGTAAATACCGAATATTACATGTTGAAAATATTGAATGTTACCTAGTATTGAGACAAAAATAAGGTTGCCTTTTATTTAAGGGAAGTTTTCTGACTATAGAGACTGCTGTAGCAGGGTACCTGGTTTTTATAAACTCCTTTATACCTGTAGTTATTCTAACATGCACTGACTGTATCCTCAAATTGGTGTAATATTGTTGAGTTATACACCAGATAAATTTATCTTGCCTCATATAAAATGGAATTATATTATTTACCACAAGAGAGTCAGGTGTAAACACGGTTTAATTTTTACATCGACCCCTTTGAGTTTGTCACTTAACACCAGCCATAAACAATGCAATGACTTACATGAAGCCATTGCCTTAACAGATGGGGAGGGATGGATAAACACAAAAGAAACAAGCTGTTTCCTCTAAAGTACATAAGAAATGGGGCCTGCACCTCTTAGGCCATTATACTGGGTTGTTTATTTATAATGATATGTCTAACAACAGTTTGATGTATGATTGAATATTGGGAGAATTGCCACAGCTGAAAGTGGCATCGGTGAGTGTTATCTTCAGCAAGCAGTCTGTAACCTTTAGATAGGGCAGTGAAATTACAGGAAGCTTTGGTGAGATATTAAACAGATTATAAACTGTTAGAACTCTTTACTGAATGACAGAATGATAACAGTAAACCACCTAATAGTCTGAACAGAAATTCAATTGAGAATCCATGAAGGAAGGAGAGATTTGACTGTTTTTGTACAATCAACGCTTTATTATTGCATGAGATCTATGTGTTGAAATTTATCACAAATAATTGGATTATTTTATAGGAAGCTTGTTAGTTACTCTGTACTAGGTGAAACTTTAAACCAGTATCTGTTAAGGTTAAACAAATTGTAACTGGACACCAACACTGTAGTCTTCTCAACCCCATCTCATCTCCTGTAACAGTAAGCTTCAGATAGGATAAAAACATTTTCAGGTTTTACTGTTTGTCCCTCTACCCCAGCCTCTACAGGGCTGGTCCATCTTCACTGAGTATCTTCAGACAAGGCTTGGTTTATCTGGCCGGTTCATCTGGCCAACTCTGCACCCAGACGGCTATAAAAGACATGGTGGAGACATGGATTAATCCTTAGTCACTTGGCCTACATATATCCTTTAAGATGATGTTGATAGATCCATTGTCATTTAACAGACAAGCACTGTTAATAGGATGTGGATAAATCCCTAGGCACTGGATGTACAAGTTGCGTGACTAGGATGTGGATAAATCCAGTGTCATTTGACATACAAATATCCGGTGACTAGAATGTGGATAAATCCATTGTCACTTGATTTACAAGTATCATCAGGACAATATGGCTTAATTGTCTGGTTTCAGTTGATCAGAAAAAGTATTCAAAACTTGAAACTGTAGGGATAAAACTAGATTAGTTTTCTGATGTACAAGACTGGTATCTTTGCTGCAAGTGTCAGTGCCGTGACATTTAACAGCACTCAAACAAATCAATCAAATAGCATATCCAAACGAGCCTTTTTTTGTCTGTGTTACAAGTGCTTAGTGAAATCTATAAGACCAGTTCTATACTCAATGCTTGTCCTGGTAAAGCCTGTGAATTTCTCACACCCACTCAGTAATTTGTGACAAGTATCACCACCTCAGACCTTTAGAAAACTAGCCACATCATAATTATTCTGATTCTCCAGTGTTCAAATACTTCCTGATGCTTCACACTGGGTTTAAAATTCACCTATTTTTTATGTTTTCTTGTGAAGTAATTGAGATGAAGAGACAATTACCTTTATATTATTTTGTTTTTTTTAAGTTTTTTTTTAGAAATAATAAATCCATAGAATTGTAAATGTGCTCTCACCACAGAGTAGCTGAAATACCGCTGAATGTGGCGTGAAACAATAATCAATCAATCAATCAGGGAATCTATACAATTTTTTTTTCATTAAAATTTCCTGATAGAAAGTATGCATCAAGAGCATTCATCTCTTTTCTCTGGATCTAGGAAAATGTGGATTTACTCTAAGATTAGAACATACGGTGTCAGCAATCCTCTAATGATCATTTCAACAGAAAGATCAGATTTAAACCAGGCATGCAGAATTGTGGATAAAGTCAGTTTGTATACAGGATATTTTTTTTTCAGTATTCTGTATAGGCAAAACCTTCATTACTCCCATTGGTCAGGAAACATCCTACACTTATTGTAGCCAGATCTTCAGCATTCTGTCCAATGAGAAAGACGTTAAACACCAATCAAACAAACGAATCTTCAGTACTCTGTATAGGCAAGACGTTCATTACTCCCATTGGTCAGGAAACATCCTACATATATTTTAGCCATGTCTTCAGCATTCCAACCAATGAGAACGACGTTAAACACCAATCAAACGAACAAATCTTTTGTATTCTGTATGAACATTGAGTGGCTGTGATTAATTGATTTGTGTATAGAGATAGCCATTGATAGGTGAATGTAGAACTTCATACACTATGTACATTATTTCACTCCCATTCTACCTGTAATTGGTATGTAAATACTGTTAAGAAGTTAGGATTTACATAGAAGATAGATGTATTTAAATTGTCTTATTTAATCTCTATATGCTGTCTCAAATAAATTTTTGAATCATTTTTTTAATTTATTTTATCCATTTTGTTTTTTGTAACAAGTTTTTCTGCTATTTTGAGATATTAACAACCAAATGTTGTCTTTTTTCTGCTACTGTGAGCAGCCAAATGGTGTTTTTTTTATGCTACTGTGATATATTAACAACCAAATGGTGTATTTTTTTCTGCTACTGTAATATATTAACAACCAAATGGTGTATTTTTTATTACTTATCTTCCCTGTGAAAGTATATTACAGCACTTTTATTAGATGTGACCTCAAAACCAGTGTTGTAAGACAAACCCAGCCACAACACGTTTTGTCATTTATTATACATGTATGTCTGTAACAGCTAATCCCCCTAATAGGAAGTTTCTAGACATTTTAAAACCATTAGCATGAGTTATAACTGTTATATCACTTGTGGTCACTCACATTGACAACATCCTGGACAGGTGATGTTTATGTTAACCACAGGTAATAAAAATAAACTTAATAAACATGATATTTTATTAAGACACAAACATTATTCATGCTATATTATTGTTGCTAATGGTGCATTTTTACTTGTGAATCCTGCATTATATTTAACATCTAACTCCAGCATATAACAGTTTGAATTACTCTCCTGCAGTGTCACTTATTCACTTATACATTTAATACAGTTTTAACCATTCTTCTGTCTCATATTCACTTTAAACATACACATCCTGTATTACATGAAATTACATCTAACTCCTGTATTAGATCTATTAACTCCTCGTTAATGCACTCATGACATTCATATCTTCTATAACTCTGCTGCCCCAACAATACAGCTCAGAAATACACCTCTAAAATCAGACCCTCATATCCCATTGTTAATGCATTGATATCCCCATTATGTTATCCCGTGTTTAAGTGATTATGTTATCCCTTTATTTGAGTGATATGCAATATGAAGCACACTAGAGAGTTGGTATTGCCGCACTAAACGACCTTATTTAATTGTATCATTCCTGGAATGTGTTTGCTTATGAAAATGTTTGACAATCATTCATTCGATCATCCCCTCATTATTTAACATTGTTACATACTGTAATTAAATATTCCCCTGTGTTGACTTTCTCTGTATCTAAATACTTAATCCCCTAACAATGAAGTTTAAATAATGTAATTTTTATAATTAAATAACAGAATGTAGTAATGCCTGCTTTAAATGCAATTCTTTCTTTTTATCAATTTTTATATGTTTTATCTGTTAAAGCAGATACAAAAATTTCTAAAACCTATTTTTGATGATTTTATATCAAATTGTTTGGTTTTTCTTTTCTAAATTTCCTGTTGGCTTTATTCAAATTTTTAAATTAAATATTTTCTTAACTTGTTTATGTGATCATTAACTGTTTTGTTAAATTCTAAGTTAAGTACCTTATTTGTGTAGATTATACAATTTTAACCTATTATGTTTATATAGCACCTGGAAGTCCCCCAAGAAATGTCCATGCTAGACCAGTTAGCTCGACCACCATCATGGTCACCTGGGACCCACCTGAGATACCTAACGGAGTTATCAAGGTATGTCACTTTTAATGGATTTGAGAAACTTTAGCTCTATCACCATAAGGGTAACTTGGGACCCACCTGAGATATATAACAATTCAATTTACAACCTACTGAGTGGTCACATGACAGTTTCTGTGTATATACTGTCACTGTGTGTTAAATCTATATTGATTGAATCAGTCACAGATAAGTCCAGAAGATCACACCTACATGCACGGCTCGAAAAAATGTTTTTTTTGCCAGCAATGAGTGACAATTACCGAAAATTTCCCGCTAAATACAAGAAACATTTAATTCCTGGCCTAGGGAACGTAACCATCTAGAAGCGTCCCTCTAGTGGGTGTTGCGTGAATCCAAAACACGCACCAGTCACTATCTGGTCGGGAATGAATCCAAATCATATTTTTCACAGTGCGTTACCCATACCTATTGTTGTATTGTTTTGGTTAGGAGCTCTAAAATGGAGGACAAAACAAGACAAAATAAATTTATTTAATGCGTATGAGTTTTGGATTTCAGCAATTTTATAACTTCATATATGAAGGAATCAAATGCAGCGTTCTGATTTCCGTCTATTTTAAAATATCCGCCTATAATTTTCATTTTATTCAAATCCCAGGTGCTCATATGCAGTATCATAGATTGTGTGAAGGAGTCCAACATAGGCAGCTGTAACGTAGTTCATTTGTATTCAAGATGTGGATTGATACACACAGAGGATATTTGCAATTATTCAAGTTTAAACCAATCAATGAATCAAAAAATGTCTCTCTGAAGTCCGATCTTAAGGCTATTTTGAACCAATAAAGAAAAAATTAGTTATTCTGCGGACTTAAGATCAAGAAACAAAAAAAAAGGATCAACCAATGAAATCAAAGTTGTTCTCCCAAAGGTCCGCGTTATGTACTCATACAATAGCATTTCTTGAAATAGACGGACTTCAACTAGCAGGGTGTTTGTAGTTGATTTGCCAAGGTCATCCGCTGGATGAACAGGCTTTATCAGGCAGTGCTCTCCACGCTGTTCCCTGTGTGAATCCTGCTTTTCAGTAGGCATGTAGTCCAATCACTAGACTACTATTAAACTTTAAAACTGTTTATTATGCAAGGTTGCCACAAGAGCGAATATAATCGTCTGATTGCGGCGATCTGATTCATCATTGACAGAGAATTCACCAGCGAAAGCTTTTGGCCGACTTGAACGCACACACACGTGGGGATTGATCCAGGAACCTAAATACCTTTTCCATTAAAATTTTTAAAAGCCATGCCGTGTCCAATTTGTTCATGTTTGCCAATAAAATTCTGTTTTCTCTTGTTTTGTTTGTCGTATCGTATGAAAACATACAAATTTAAAACTTGCTTAAATACTGTCCGTATACTCAATGAACTTCAACCGCGCCCGCTCGTTGGGTAACGGTAAAACTCCTTTGAGTGACCCATCGTTCACATGATTGGTAACATGCAATTTATTCAAATATGACCATCAAACTATTTGCTGCATACGCCTACTGTTGTTGCCTTCCTACTTACTGCCTAGCATAGCTTCATACTGAAGGTCATAGCTTGTTGATGCTCTACATTTCCCATATTCCCTACTTTTTCGAGCCATGCCTACATGTACAACTATAGAAGGAGGGGTCTTAGAAATGCAACTGTCCATGGATCTTCACTTCTGTCCGTCCTTCAATCCATCTGCCTTGATTCCTTTCTTGGTCTGTCACAAGCATAATTCTTCAGGTGCTTTTAATTCTTGTGTTTTATTTGTGTTGATGTTGTTTACAGGGTTATAAGGTGTTTTATACGCTCACACCTGACATTCCTATTGTCTTCTGGGATCATCGAGAGGTGGATAGTAATAGATTGACGACCATTAGCAACCTGAAAACAGATCGGACTTACACGATCAGTGTATTGGCTTTCTCCAGCATTGGTCAGGGGCCGTTATCAGATCCTATTCAAGTGATGACAACACAAGGAGGTAAGGTCTTTAATAAACAACTAATGCGTGGAATTGGATTAGAATTAAATGTAGCCTATTTGATGTGCGTGCGGTGCGTGCGTAGACCACATGTTTTTTTTATTTCAGGTCAGTATTGCTGTTTGTGATCTGTGTTGTTCAAACAGTAATGCCCGTTTGGACATCTTCACAAAGACAGCTGGTGTTATGTGTTTCATGTTTGTATGTTTGTCCGTCCATTTGTATGTCAGTTTGTATCAAGTATAAAGTTTTACCTTACGTGTGCCCCATTGTTAAGCGTCCCTTGTCCTAATAACCTAGCATGCCTTGTTACCAGCATGACCACATGTACTCACCAGTCCTCCTCGCTGTGTGGTGACGTGTCAGGGTATCACCTGACATCATTAAGCTACTCTTATGTGTAAGTCAAACTAGATCAATTGTCTTTATCAGTAGGTTATGTGAAGGTTTAAATAAATACATTTATATAACTTCAATCCACAGATTTTATGTGAAATGCTTCAATTGTAATAATAAAACTATCATAAAAAGTTCTCCTGCAAGGGTATCCATACACAGGAGGTGAAGATAAAGAGTTCAGAGAGTTCAGGACAGGTGTGAGGGGTTTTCATCTGCTGCAGGTCACAAGTTAACTAACATACATCTTCATACACCCTCATGGTGGTCTCATTGCTTTGGGTTAATGTTTTTCAAACAATTTGATCAGACTTCTTGCTCAGTACAATGGTTGTCTCGTGGGTTTACATTTTTCACACCTTTTGATCAGATTTCCAGCTCAGTAAGATAATTGTTTCGTTTAGAATTTTACCTGCTTAAAAAAAACTCCAGAAAAAAAAACGAAGAATAAAAAATGGTAGTTTTTTCAAATTCCTTTCTTTACAAAAGTATTACATTTGCGCTTTAAGTACCAAATACAGGACATTTCTGTCAGATTCTCCCCTAATTAATTGATACTCTGAGAGAAATATTTTTATTTAATTGTTTAGTATAATGTATAAAATAGAGCTATAGGCCTCGAACTCACTAATTATTTCAATAATCATGAGCATGTTGAGAAGTTATGCCAGAAATGTTTAACCATGTCTTCATCTTGTTTGTAATGTTACGTCCCAAACTCTGTTTCATGTTTGTAAAGTTATCATAAAATTTGCCATGATTTTGTTGAATATGATCACCGGAATGTTCTATGGAGCATAGAGTATAATGATCTGCTTATGTTTAGCTGTAACTTTTTTACATTTATAGCATGATTTCGAATGAAACATTACTTACAGTCAAGTTTAGTTTAAAACTAGCACTTAACTTAATCACATTATTTGAAAATCTAAATGAATTTTATTTTGTTGTGAAGTGTGTAGCTTTAGTTTTCATATTTAAGATGATTGTTATATCAGCAACATTGTTTATAAACAGGACTAAATGTATCCATGAAAACTTTAGAACGTGAAATCAGGGGCTTAGCCAGAAATCAAAAGTATGGTGTCCAAAATGATCATTTTGCTTCACTTTTCAATTAACTGGGTGTCCAATTGTGACAGTTTTTAAAACAAAATTTCTTAAAACAGGGTGTACAAATGAGGCAATTGTTCACTTCAGGGTGTCCACTTGGACGGGTGTCTGCCTAAGCCCCTGACTGAAATTCGAACATCTGTCTTCCATTTATGTGCAACATTTTAGGTGATTTTCGTCCAAAACATGCAAATAATCCCTAAGATTGTTTCTGGCTGTTTAATTTAAAAGACCAATGTTGCTGGTATCATTTATAGAAAGGTTATTTACAATGAAGAACATGTACTCCATTTCTTCCAATAAAAGAAGGCTGGCATGTTTTTGCTTTTGAAGTTAGGAGAAAACAACTAACAATCAAACATTTTAACCTTTATGTGTCTAAAGTCATCTTTTTTGCCAACCTTCTTTGTTGAGACCTTGATTTTCTTCAAACAAATGGGAAAAGTTTGTTTTGTTTTCTAGCTCCCATTTATGATCGTAAGTAGGAGATGGTCCGGAGATTTCAACCGTACCAATTTCAAAACGTTAAATGTCTTTTTCTACATTTTTTCATATTTATTTTTAAAAAAAAACTGATGGCTCCAGCTATATTTGAATGTGCATCTGTGTGCATGACCTTCTGGGTGTGACCATGTTGTTATGATTATCTGGGCACCTTCACATCTGCATCTGTCTTATGTGTTGTCTCTACCATTTGTCCGTTCATCGTGACTTTGCTGTATTCTGTAAATGACCTTTGTGATTGTTGTCTATGTAGAATGCTTGTATTGCAATTGAATTATCCTTGGTGTAACAAGCACCAATACTCATGTCTCTGTAAACTTTGCTGTCAAAGACGTGAACCAATATGTGATGGTGTAATGAAAAGCTTTCTACAGCATGCTTAAAGGAGCGCTGAGTGGTCTAGTAGTTAACAAGTTTTTGCTGCGCGGTTTTCTCTATAAATCTTTGTCACGTACTGGACCTTATATTGTACATCCCTATATGACCGTAGCTTGATGAGCTTCTTTCAATTTTCAACTGTTTATCTATATGTACTACACTGTCTCAGAAAATATTTCTCCTTACTAAACATTTATCTTTTACTAAACATTTATCTTTTACTAAACATTTGTCTTTTACTAAACATTTATCTTTTACATAACAATTATCTCTTACAAATTCTGTAATAATTCAAATGGTGTCACTTTTAAAGTCAGCATTATGACATCATAGATTTCAAAGCGTGCCATATACAATTGTAATTGTACAAAAAGAATTTATCTTTAAATTTTGAATTAATCAATTATTTTCAATGCAAAATAAAATGTAAATGACCTTTTTTTCCTTATTCAAATTTAATTAGATTTGTGCAAGATTAATGTTTCATTGATAATAAAACAAAACTGTATGGTCTCAAAAAATTGAAAGCCATCAGCTTGCAAGAATAGCGAAAGTCGCGCTCGCGCAGCGGCAAGGCACTATTGTTTATTGGCACTGCTATAAGTAAAAGGGCTGCAGGGGGTAAGGGCCTAGCTGATCTTTGCTATATCATTGTTTGACTAACCCGGTTGTTTTTCTTGTTTTCCTCCCTGAATTTCACCATTCAGCTGTGGCAGGTGAGGCTTCTGACTGACTCATTTCTTCCCTTCCAGATTAACCAATTCAAGCACACTGTGTTTTTACTATAACCACCAGTATTATATTTGTAATGCTCAACTTGTTCATACCTGGGCCCCTTTCACAAAGCAACTTTAGCTTTTGTTGAAACTGTAGAGCATTCCACAGAAGTTTAACAGCTTTGAGAAAGAGGCCTTTGGGTTGGTTGCTCATGGCTTTGACAACTTTTAAATCATTTCTAACAATAATGACTTTTTGCCATTTCTGTTGCCGAAGAACCCTGATGTAACTGACCCTATTCTAATAAATGTTCTTATCTCTCTCTCTCTCTTTCTTAGTTTTTTGTCGGAATGACCAAGTGTCTCATTTTTTTATTTGAGTTGTGTCAATTTTAGTTTTTCTTTTCAGTTTCAACAGCTTTTTTAACAGAAAGTTTTATTTGTCATCTCGTGTTAGCTTGACGAGGATTTATCAAACTGTGTTTGATTTTTTTTATACTTGTAGCTTTTCTGTCTTTTTCTTCGTATTTATATACATTTGTAGAAGTGTTTCATAATAAAACTAATTTTATAGGAATGTCTTTTCTTTTATTTTTGTGTTCAAATCCTTTTTCATACTAAACAGCAAGATTCTGTATTACAAAAAAAAAATATACAGTAATCGATACTTTAGCATGTTGTGTGTTTATGTGTTTGCCAATTTTTTCTCAATCCTTCTTTCATGAAATTTTTTTTTTTATGTTACTCATGTGACAATTTATTCAATCTTTTCTGGTTCCTAAACAAAGAGATTTCCTTTCCTGTCAAGCAAAATATTTCTAAATAATAAAAAAAAGTAAAGTGAAATGTTTTAAATTGAGTAAAACCAATGTGAACTTTCTGGTAATGTTGAAAGGATTGAGAAATTTGAGGGGTTGAGCTCGACCTTGCTTGTCCTGCAGCCAGCGAATTATATTGGCGCTTGTCAGATTCTTGGTCCACTGGCAATTTGGATCAGTCGCTTGACATTGCGTGCGCTGGAAGCAACGACTTGAAGCAAAGCGTTCTGCAGCCTGCATCTGTTTTATCTTATTTGTGCATTGATTGGTTGAACTAAATCATTTATTGTGAATGGCTGTTGATTTGGCTTGTTAACAGAAAGTTCTGTATAACATTTTTACACAAAAATAAATTTTCATTAAAAACTTTTCTTCAAAAAACCCTGTAAGGATATGCAAACATGTTCAGTTATGATTAGTTGAAAACTCTTCTTTAAAGTTTGTGCAAAGTAACCTTTAAACTGCTATTGAAATGTTAAAAAAAAAATACACCTATCAATTTAGAGAAACGTACTATTTTATGTTTGTTATGAATCATTTAATGAACCAAGTTTATATTTATTTCAGTTCCTCTGCAGCCGCGTAATCTCCATGGTGAAGCAATGACGCCCAATTCTATCAGCTTAACGTGGGGCGCTCCAGAAGAGACTGACAACATTATAAGTTATGAGCTTTACTATAATGACTCTCACTTCAGGCAGAATGTGAGAATTAGTATCAACCCTCCTGTGGCCGGGTTCACTCTGACGGACCTCACACCAGACACTGTCTATCACATTCAGGTGTCTGCTAAATCCACTCGTGGGGAAGGAGCAAAAACTCCAACAATTCAAGTTCGAACTCTGCCATTTGGTAAGTGTCCACTTTATCAACTTGATGTTTATTAAATACACTGAATATTTTGTTTATACAAGTTTCTCCCCTGTATTATCACACTAGTATTTGTTGAGTCTTTGAGTGCAGTGATTTTGTGGTCTATTCAGTCAAGTTGATTTTTCACGTCTCATTCTCAGGTTCATTCCTCTGGAAGAATCATTCATTTCATATCTCCATTTCAACAATCTCTATTATTATTCGATCTTAGATATAGTGTATTCAATTTCACTCAGTTGTTCACTTTTGTTTTCTTCATCACATTGATTGTGTTATCTGTTGTGGTAAAATTCACTATTTGAATAGGTGCTGTGGAGTTTCGTGGTTGTATCTGTCTGACTAGTTCCTGATAAACTCTGTCTTTAGTATTTTTAGGCCTTATAGATCCCAGCCCCAGTAGTAAATTGCGCTGTAGCTGTCAGCTTTGTATAAGAAATACAATGTTTTTGTAGTGGAGATAACAGATGTTGTCTCCTATCACTTTCATTTGGTATCTTTCACCTTACCTAACCCGCTGACAGAGTCAAGATGGCTGTTGTTCGGAACAACCAGATCATATACCCCACTTCTCCAGCAGAAATAATAAAAGAAAAAGTAAGTTTTTATATGATGACTGGTAAAGTCTTAACCCCAACCCTCTGACCGGTTTGGGTTGTTACAAAATGTTTCTATCAGAACGCACTCAGAAGTGAATGTTAAATATTCTTTGCCGACACATTCATTATATGGGAGAAGAAAAAGCATGTGAACTCTATAGAATAAAAAAATGAAAGAAATGAAGTTAGGAAGTGAAATAACCTTAAGTTTGGTTTAAAACCATAAAACCTTCATCAAACCAATACTAAACTTACATGTATGTTAAATTAAAAAGTGCTGTAAATAAAAGATATCAATTTCCACTAATTTCAATTTGTTCATAATACATTTTAACAAACAGGGTTTATTTCTTATTCAAAAGATAGGTGTGCTATCTGAAATTTGTCTTCGCAGAAATCCGTCACTACTACTGTTCAATGTGTGGGGTCCCATAATGCAATTGGATTCTGGTTTTACAATATTCACCATTCCACCAAAGAGTATACATTACATGTATAACCAGAAATTTTCAAACAAATAAAACCAGAAATAAACTGTTTTAATTTTTAAGTTGCTGTTTACAGGAACAGTTGATTCAATAAGAACAGCTGCCATAAACCTTACCTAGATTTGTATTGACCTTGTTCTAAGGATTGTGACAGCTTGGTAAAACTCAAACTAAGAAGTCCCCAATTTATCTGTATGAATTGCTGGTAAGAGGCATCCTGTTAAGTCTGGTTATTCGTGCTGAAAAACGCTTGAGGCTTTGTCTGTGAGAAGCTTTATCTCATAGAACAAATAGCTTCAGCCGTAGTTAGTCTCCTAATGGACTGGAACAACAAACCTTGACAGGCAATGTAGATACAGAGTTAAATGTGGAATCTGAGGTTCGCAGTTTATATAGGCCTTACATGTATCATATGAGATCTGCACACTGAATACAGATTGTATTGCTTGGACAAGGTAAATGTGTTCTACTCTGTCCTGGGGACAATAGACCAAAGGTTCTGCTATGATCTGGGCTAGGTATTGTCAGCAAACTAATTTATTCTCAAGGATATCCTATTTTTTCTTGGAAACATGTCTGCATTTCAATGGTTGATAAGTCATGTCAACCTTAGTTTTTTGTATGGTTTTAAAAATTGGGCATTGAAGCTTGCATCTTATATAGAGGTTTTGTTCTGGGTATCTCTGAAAGGAAAACTCATTGTAGTTGTGGCTGTCTCAATAATAGGTCATTTGTAAGATAGAAATCAGGTGTTATTCTAGTTAAACTGTTTGTGTTAGGTTGTCTGATGCTTCATGGTCATAGTTCAAATATCAGAAATGGTCCGGAGTCCAACTAAAAGGCAAACTTATGCAAATCAAGACAATGCAAGTCTATGCTGTAATCTCTTCTGGCAGAACCTAAAAATTGGTCTTCTAAAATTTTGTGAGATAACCTAACATTTGTATTTCCCCCTGGTTTGCTCATTTTTTAAATACATAAATTTGCCTTGTGAAAAATAAAGCAAAATGGCTTTCAAGTACAATCTTCATTGATAATCAGATGAAAAAATTTGTGAAAATCAGTGCCAAAATGCAATCAATTTGGGAAACATATTAATCAGTACTTCTAAATTAAGTTTGTGTGGACAATCCGTCAGCATATAAGTGAGATACCCTTGAGTACGACGTTAACCATCAAACAAACAAATCTAAATTAACAGTATTTTCGTTATTTTGGAATAACACTTTCTTAGGTAGAACATATACCTGTTCAGAAAATTTTGTAGGTTGAAACCCATCCGGGAATCGAACCCACGACCCTCAGAGTTAGG
>JARFOD010100925.1:0-31052 GCA_031763545.1 Mopalia muscosa
ACCGGGGGGGGGGGGGAATCACTACCTAGTTTTCCTACCCCAACCATCTTTAATGGGAGTCTCGGGAAGTGGGCACGGGAGGTAATTTTATCTTTGCAAAGCGGTCCTCTGACGTCAGAACATTCATGAGAGTTGAGCTTTTACATGACGTCACACACATTTTTGCATTGTGACCCTAGTAAAATTCTATGAATCTCGACCGTTTTGACGTCAGAGGACCGCATTCAATGGAACATTGGGATTTAATCCTGTAATCGACATTTAATCGGATAAATAAACAATTAACAATAAAGTAACTCAGATAATCCAAGCAAATTTTATATGGCTTTAAAACACCTGAAATTAGTTTACTTAATGTTATGAACCCGAAGCAAATGCAATCGGTAAATTCTTTATTCGACGCGGACATTGTCATCGTGTGATTTCAGACAAAAATGCATTTCATTATGGTCATATGACTTCCCAGTTTGAGAATTGAAAAGGAACGAGGAACGAGTATTTATTAAACAGAACTGCAGACATATATATGTATGTCACAGTCGGAACATTCATCAGTTGTAAGTGTCTTTTTCATGACACAGAAACAGGTGTTCAGGATTGACACATCCAGATATTTTATACACTGTAAATTACGGTCATTCAAGTTCGTGTATTTCAACACAACTTTACTTTTCCCCGGGTATAGAGTATGACCATTATAGAGGGGATTGACATGAATATATAGCCTACTTGAGGCACTCATACTTATCAATTCAGAAATCACAACAACAAAAAAATTTAATAATGTCAATCAACTACACGCAGCCGGATCTGAGCTAGCTCGTTCAAAAGATAAACTAGCCTTCCATTTAAAAACGTCACAAAGCAAGTCTTGTCGGAACATCCTTCGGCACTTTCCGTACCGGTACAGTTATATCGGAGGTGAATGGAAGCAATAATATTACACGAAAACCTCCAGATGTTTTGTGCACATGCGTCGAAATCAACCAAAGTACTCCGTGGATTTGTATTTTTAAAAAAACCCACACACATCAAACGAGCCCGTTTATCTGGTAAAATCTCATTAAAACAAAACAATCTTCCTTTTAAATATATAACTTGTTGCAAATAATTCAAATTTCGTCAGCTGTAAGTATTTTAATAATGATGTAGCTCCAATGATGTCATCATATCAACAGGAGAATAGATTTTAGACGTAAACAATAAACACGTGGATAACTCAATCATATATTGAAAGTAAATCCATGCGAGTTACCTCCCGTGAAATGTATCGCTTTCCATCAGAGACTATATACCATACGGAAATGGCCGAGGATATTCAGACATGCAACACAAGTGTGTTACATAGATCGAAGTCTCACAATAATGGCAAGGGAGGTAATTTTATATTCGTATGAGGGCCCTCGGTTGTCACAATATTTTTCATTTGTTACGTTTATTTAAAAAAAAAAGCCGTCTTGATTCCAAATGACAGCATGCAACTCAGTTCTTTCGGGTCTTAATTTAAATTAAGTTACATGCCATACACTTTAAAAATAAACAAGAGTTGTAAAAAAAAAATTCAGTTTGGCTGCATATCAGTTGTTTCATCGGTTCAAAAATAGCATTATATACAACCAGCTGCAGGAGTTAAAATTGGACCCTTCTCGATAATTAAGCATTGCAACACATCGAGGGTAGTACTTGGGCTCTTCTTACAGGACTTACTTCCTAACTCCATCTGGTTACCGCAGCCTGCTCACTCAAAGTGGACAAACTTGCGGAGTTTGGTTCACCCTAAGGACTCAAGATTAAGATCAACCGATTAAAACGATAAGGCAATACATGATTAAATTTGAAGAAAAAAAAACTTGATTCATACCTGTATTTGTATAAATGATGTTTGATTTGTTTGATGGGTGTCGTACTCGTACTTAAGGGTATTGAGTACGTCGTATTCAAAGGTATTTCATTTGTATGACGATGGAGTGTCCACTTCATACTGTTCCTCCCTTATAACGATGGAAACCCGAGAGGAAACCTCGTAAAAACCACCACTCATATTCCTGAGGATCGACAGTCCAGTCTTTGTTATGGACCGATAGCCTTTCCCTCTACGACGTCAATTACAGGTAGTTAGCTGACCACTATGCACCGTATTATTGGCCAAGATCCGTGAAGAAACCATGAAGCACTCTTCTCGTCCTTTAGTCTCGCTTAACCAGACTTATCGTGAGAACTTCGATCACGGCTAGATAGTCTGGTACCAGAGCATACTAAACGTGACAAAAGAAAAATTGGCCGTCATATTGTCCTGGTATTGTACAGTTGGTTTTCTGATTGGCTAATTTTAAAATATGTTTCAAACATTACATTGAACCTAAAACCTTTGTATTTATTTATAAATCAATTAATTTTGAGGTTTTGGGTTACATTGAATGTTTAAACATATATTTAAACATTAACCTATCAGAAAACCAACTGTCCGATACCAGGACAATATGACGGCCATTTTCTTTTGTAACGTTTAGTATGCTCTGGTACCAGACTATGTAGTCGTGATCGAAGTTCTCGCGAGAAGTCTGGTTTAGCGAGACTACTCGTCCTTACCGTAAAACAAACAACAGTATACATTTTCTGCTGTTATCCTTGATACTTCAATTGTTAAAATCAGAAATAGCTCGTATTTAGCAAGAGAAAGTTATACTTTTCCGTTGCTGTTCAACGATTGCCCGAATTACCTATTGCTTTACACAGGTTTGAAATCAATATACGTAACTTATAGACCTGTATTTTACAGTCAATAGAGATACGGGATAGAGCCCTACGAAAGCTTCAAAAAATTTGTCATGCCCCTGAATAACAAATAATATTGAATCCGTATTGCTCTTACCATGACAAAAAACAATATGTCCTTTGTGTGGAATATTCCCTGGCGTGTTTAATACACCAAACACGTACTCCCGTACAAATTAAATGATATGGCAGGCATTTAGTGAGCTTTTTTGATTTTGAGACAAATTTGGTCTCGGTGGGGATTAGGTGATATGCATTGAGAGAGGCAAGCAATTCCCGTCAAATCTCGTCTTTACCGCGGGAAGACTTTTTATAAAGATCAAAAGCTATGAGGGTTGTGCTGAGAATGATCGACTTTGACGTGAAAATGGACGTCGAGTAGACATTGTATGGGTCGGTCAAACCCACAGGTGTTCAAATAAAAACAACAGATAATTCCAGTGAAGTAAAGGTCATAAAATTTTTCTATATTGAAAAATAAAGTGGAAAATAATAGTAGCGCGTTCACTCATTTTTTTAAGCGATGCCCTTTTATGCAATAAAATGCATCTAGGTAGAACGGACCTCATTTCTTGGGTTGAATATTGTTATGCTCTCTAATTTTCTATCGAGCTATATCCGTTTTATAATTGGTTCTTAAACATTGGATTATGCTTGTACTGCAGTCAAATTCTTCCACACGACTATGTCTTGGTACTTCTATCATAAACAGAAGAGCTCCACAAATGTTGACCAATCAAATATCTTTCTTTTCAAGATAGGTGCCTTCGTCACGAGACCAATGGAATCGGCTGTTTATAGTAGGGTTTACCTTTGACAGTTCACAAATGCTATTAACCCGTAACAGTACAGTGTTAGCCGCGTGACGTCATAGACAGGGTTATCCATGCCCAAAATGTCAGCTGCGTGGGCGTAGGTATAAATCTGTAACCATCAGGTTATTTTATTAAGTGAAGAAACTATAAGTCGATGCCATATTTTAGTATATTTAATGGTAAACTTTCGAGGGACATAGAGTATTATTGCAGCCGGGAGCACCCCTTTAAGGTTAGGAAAACTCAAGTACCATATAGCCAGCCCACATTGAGAGATGACAGCCTCTAACTAGCTGCCTTAACGATTAAGTATCCTTTCATGTTTGACCTTCAAGTATGAAAAAAATCATGGCGAAAGATTCCTGGAATCTATTTTGGTATCATGTTGAATTATGTTACAAACATGTAACAACGTCGATCAATAATTGATCTAGCCTCGCGAGTCACCATGGTGAAGTGAAAACAATACCTTGACAACAAACAAAGCTCAAAGCCGTAGTCGCATTGCAGCACGCAGTTGAGCGCCTCTTTTTTCTTAATATGGGCCAACATCCAATCTAGTCTCGCATGAACCATGCTATTCTCGCGTTAACTTCAATCAGGGCTTTGTAGCTGTGGTCAATGTGAAAACGCGAGAAGAGTCTGCATCACGCGAGACTACATCCAATGTAGCGTTACTTATTTATAACCTAGACCCCGCCAACTGCTTTTTTTTAAGTATCTCGTAGAGGTTTTTCTATTAGGAATATCGAAATAGAGTTATTACGAAAACGTGTCTCGTTTTTACGAGTTAGCATCCTTTAATCGAGAGTTTAAGGAGTGTGTATCTCGTTATTTCAAGCTAATATGACTTAGTTATATGAGATAGCCATCTTGTTATCAAAACCGATAGTCTCGTTATTACGCCGAAGACATATAGTTTAGTGAGGTTTAGACATGGCATGTGTTTGTTTACTTACGGATTAAAACGAAATATCTTAGTTGCAATTAAGAAGTAGCGATAGATAAATACTTTTTCCAACACGTTGCGAGATCTCTAATCAGTAGTTATTACAACTCAATTCGTAAGTACCAGATAGCTAACTCGAATTCGTAATTAAGAGGCATTTAATTACAACTATTTATTACGAGAAATCTAACTCATCTCGCGATAACGAGATATTCAACACCGACTGGTAGTAACGAGATAGTCGCACAATTTATAATTACGATGTATCAAACTCCATACTTTAATTACGAGATATCTTTGACAAACTCATTAGCTCCAGATATATCTTTCATCCACTCGTAAGTGATTTATAAATCAGGAGATAGCTATCTTAAACTCTCAATTGCAAAATATCTAATTGCAACTCTTAATACCGAGCTAGATATTTCATTTCACCTCGTTACCAGGAGATATCTTACTTCAACTCGTAATTAAACTTCATGATAATAACGAGATGCTTTACAGAAACATAATGAGATACCTAACATGTTATGAGATGCGACTTCATGTGTTGTGGTCAGTTTACTTGAAATAACATGAAGTGAATAGCACTTTTAACATAAAAAAAAACATGTTAAAACTGAGTAGTTGTTGTTTTTTCACATTTATTCATATAAATGATCTGGATGCTTGGTATACAAAAATGAAAACATTTTATGAAATACATACAAAATACCACAAAATCACCCCACACAGCAAATAAATAAAATAAATAATGGAGATCAAAAACTGATTATTCCTACTTCGACTTGCACAGACCGACCCACCAAACAAAAAAATTCTGACAGCAAAAATGAAAGAGAGGGCATCTCAATTTTCCGACAAAACATATTTTGACCTTCATTACATAAAATGAACTATCCTTCTATCAGGTAACATGCATGCGCTTAGACTTCAGCCTTCATGTATGACGACACCACTGGCTATAAAAACTATGACTTGCACAAACCGACCCAACAACAACATTAGTTCCGACAGCAAAAATAAATACGTCCATACAAAAAAATTTCTTCCATATACTGGTAAAATGTATATGCTGAAATTAAACAACTAAATTTAGTGACACGTCGATTAGGTCAAATGTGCATATAGAGACCGCCGTCTCCGTGCATTATGACACCACTGTTATATATCTTGCGTCCAGTTAACAGTGTACGTTTTTGTTTTGTAGTGTTAAGAAAGAACTTTTGGCACAAACAGACACTCAGGTGCATGTTAAAAGATCTCGACGATTCCGGAATCGCTAGTGGCTAAAACGGTAGATAACTGTCAACCGTATAACAGGTAGAGCCATCTATGTCATTGATTAAAAATAGCATTATATTGAATATTCATACTATGCTAATGTTAGTCAATGAGTTGGATAGCACTTCCTGTTATATGGGTTACATAGTTATCTCCCTTGTTTCCACTGGCGATCCCCATAACAAAACAATCTCAATCCAGAGTTCTTGTACTTTCACTCCTCAGTCTCTGCCAACGTCCTAAAATTAGTCCCGAAGAAACTATCTTGTGACCATACAGCCGTTTTTTTTTCGACCAATGACGTAGTTTCGAATCTCCTCATGGCGAAGCCGTATTTGAACCAAATAGCCAAGCACCTTCCACCAAAGTATAACACGAAAATGGCAATAACGTGAAAACTTTACACAATTTAAACTCATTTGATCGCTACAGACGTCACAGAATGACGTCGCAGTTTAAATATTACCATTTTGAAATGTGACTTACGGGGAAATTGATAAAAGCTTAGACAATGGCAGAAACTAAAGAATGCGAAATTATCAGAAGGTCTTGTAGAGTTCAACACCAAGAGAGCATTATTTAAAATGATCCCACCCAGTACAGATAAGCATTGACTTATAACCCAATGGATTGTGGTTACTGGGTAAATTATTCAATATTTATATTAAAAACTGAGTAAATTAAACAAATTAATTTTTTTAGCGAATTGTGGATAAGGAGGTTGATTTATGTACATATTTTAAATTTGTTTATTTATTTAAGGCAACCAATACCTTCCATTTTAGAGAAATACCTTGGAATGGTCTTCTTTTTTTTTTTTTTTGTTCCTCACCTTTCAGTTTATGGGACGAATTTGTTTTAAATATAAATGAGACTAACAGCAAACACTCGACAACAAAATGCGTTTCAGCTGTCTACAATTGAAACATTTAAATCACACTTTGTACAGGAAATAAATAAAATTTTAAAATAATCATAGAAAGTAAATTTCAATAATTGTCGCAAAAATTATGTATATAAAGGAAAAACATCAAGCAAAAAATAAAAAGTCGTAAAAACGTTTTTTTTAAAAAGGAATTTGGATTTTTTACTGATAAATTGGTCATATAACAGGTTCAAATCGCTGATTTTACCATCTGGTTTCCATCAAATTTCCAAAGTCGGTTGCATTCGGATTAAATTTATATAAATTAACTGTATGATTAAAAAAAATGAAGAAATATTTCAATACATTACATGTTAATAAATTAAATTCTTAATACATTAAGTTGTTAAGAGCCCTAAGGCATATTTGTCGCAAAGCGGTCAAAACAAAGTTCATCAGAACAAAAACACTCCGCGTGGTTATTAAAGTTAAATCCTGAGTATAACTATAGTCACAGAGCCTCGTGGACTCTTTTGTCACAAATACCAAACAATTTAGTAGGCTTTAAGCTCGAATATATAAACATGTGTATTAATCCGCCAGCGAGTAATACGAAAGTAGTTCGTCAATTAACGTAATGTCCGTAGTTACAAATAACTTGCCACCGAACAAACCAGAGATTCTGTGTTTATAAAGAATCAAGGAAATGTAAGCTTTCTCAAAACTGCAAACTTAGCAAACACAGACAAACACGAATGGCCATAGAGCAATATTCCTTATCCTAAGGTTACAGATGTTAACAAATTTACCCATAGTCGGACATTCAGTATATTGCTATTTCATGAAAGCTTGAACTATAATTAGAACAGAAAATATGGAATCAGTTTGTTTCCGGAAAGCCGATGTTAGCCGAAAATCTTCGTTGGTACTTCGTTAATATTCGTCGCCATCGTCTAACTCCGCATCACGGTCGCCGGAATCCACACCAACTTCCTCGTAATCTTTTTCCAAGGCCGCCAAATCCTCTCGAGCTTCAGCGAACTCACCCTCCTCCATACCTACAGAGAAATAAGTTATTGGAAATACAAAAGAAAACTCCTATAGGACATGACTATGGTTTTACAATGGAGGTATACCCCCATGGTTTTACGAAGCAAACTATTACGAATGATATGTCAACCTCATTGTCCCAAAAAGTTCTGTTGGTAACCTGTCAGTCAGTATCAGGACAGTTGCTCAAAGCTAAGATTTCTTCATCGAACAACTGATTCTAGGTGCTTATTTTGGCCTCAGTTTGCACGTGCTAGCCTCTAATACCAGATTAGATCATGAACAGAGGAATAAAAATAACACTCCTTGTTGGTGTGGCTTAAGTTAATCTAACAGTGGATTAAGTTACCACCCTCGACACCAATGGCAAAAAACAAAGACAATGGACAAATGCAGGGAAACAACAGGACGTAATACACACACCATAAACAGATCAGCTTCCGCCGGTTACCTTTTAGCTCCGAGCGCACCAGGGCAACATAAAGCTCCCTCCAACCACACACTATGTATTAAAGGATTCGCCAATTTAATAAGGTTTTACGATTGAACGAAAGTTTGGTAAGTCCGTCATGTAAGATATGACAGGAATTTCAGTGTAGGGTTAGTGTTAGGTTTAGGTTTAGTTTAGGGCTAGGTTTCGTGTTGTCCTTGTGAGTTAGTATGATGGTTAGTTTTACGGTTAGGTTTAGGGCTACCGGTAGGTTTAGTATTGATCCTAACCTAGAACTAAAAATTCACGCATATCTTAAATGACGGATTGGCCGAAACTTTGATATTTCATCTCCATAAAAAAAAATTATACTGATAAACTTGAATGATTTTGACTTACCCTCGCCGACATACCAGTGGACAAAGGCTCTCTTGGCGTACATCAGATCAAACTTATGGTCCAGTCTCGCCCAGGCCTCGGCAATAGCGGTTGTGTTACTAATCATGCAGACGGCCCTTTGAACCTTGGCTAAATCACCTCCTGAAGCAAAACAAGCACCACTCGAGACACAAAAAATAATCAATAATATAATTTCAGCTTTTATACAATATTAAATAAATTGAACTTTGAATTTTGCTAAAAATTACCAAGAAATCGCTCAGGGTATACCTAAATTATAACAACAATTAATAAATAGATGGATGCTGGGGAAAACCTGATCTCGCGAGATCTCCTACGTGCAACGATTATGACAAGACAGATCTCATGTCGGAACGTCCTCGACCATTCACACAGTGAACGAACCTGTTGGAACCTGTAATATGAGCGCTCGGGAAATGGGAGATAACTCTAGTAGACTTAGTGAAGTTTTATTCAACGGTTGATTATGCTATCCAATGTACATTTTGTTTAAATTATTTTCGCATGTCCTAGCTTTGTATGCAAAACTAGTTGGATGTGAACACAGTTATAACCATGCATTTAACTATGATTTAGGGAATAAAACACGTTGGGTTGGGGGGAATGAAGTGATTTGGCGGAAAAGATCTGATTGACAACTTTTCGTGAAATATTTTCGCTTCCAATCATCTCGATTTCCACCGTATTAAAGTGAAGCAGTCAGATAAGTGAAATACCCTTGAGTACGGCGTAAAACACCAATCAAACAAGCCACATCGAAATATCGGTACTGATAGGGAATAAGTAGAGTTATGTTCCGATATGGACAAATCTCGCGCACAAAACATCTCTGATGATGAGAGGACATCAGTTTGGAGCAGACCGCCGGTAAAGATGACTGCTTTAGATCTTGGGTAATGGGCAGCCATTTATTGTTTTTTATTATTTTTTTTTTCATTTGTCTGCTGATGCTTCGTCGTTTCATTTTATGGCAATTCGTTTATAACCACCCAGCAAGCCAAACAACGTTGCGGCGGAATTTTGTGGACTACCAGTCATGTTGCCTCAACATTGGAATTCAACCACACGGCAACGAAACAGAAACGTAATAGCTACGTTGTAATATTGTTGTTGCATAATTTAACGTTTTCACAACATTGTTGTTGCGTTGTACAAAACACTACCAATTTACAAGTATGCAACCTTGCAGCTACGTAGTGTGTTTGCTGGACAGTGTACTAGTATTCAATGATAATAAGCCTTTCGTTTTGTCCTATTAAAGACAGTACTCTAATATTCGTCTGAATGAAACATCAATGCATAGTCAACAAAAAATGCTCAATAGTTAAATGAGCAAGAGAATAAACAACCACAAGAAAACTTGTTTTTCAAAATAGAAATCACACATATACACTCTTAGATCCATCCTAGACTCATATAGATCCATTAAAGGTTCTTCATTGTATGGCTCTGGTGGAACCATTAATGGTTTTGCCTTAATGGTTCGGTTGGTTCCATAAAGAACCACTGTTTTTTTCTAAAGAACCTTCAAAGAACCATTATTCATGCACACATCCATACATGGTTGCACACAACCGCTCCGAATCGTTCCCATGCAAACTGACGTTTAAAAAAAGGTTAGACCATACCAGGCACAACTGTTGGTGGTTGGTAATTGATGCCCACTTTGAACCCGGTAGGACACCAGTCGACAAATTGGATGGTCCGCTTTGTTTTGATGGTAGCAATGGCAGCATTAACGTCTTTTGGAACTACGTCACCGCGGTACAACATACAGCACGCCATGTATTTTCCCTGCCTCGGGTCACATTTCACCATCTGGTTGCACGGTTCGAAACAAGCATTTGTAATCTCCTGAACAGACAACTGTTCGTGGTAGGCCTTTTCAGCTACAAAAAAAAAATCGAAATACAAAATTCTATAAACAGCAGCACTTTTAAACGCGTATCAAATCAGCTGCCTGTTTTTTGTTTTTTTGAGTGACTGTGGTTGCGAGAATTTAAACAAAAAATAGATTTCACCCTCACTTTCGATTAAGTTATGTTGTAGCTTGTTTTGACCTCAGTCGCCATGACGACACGATGTCTTCAACACTGATTGTCCTGATAATTGGGCTCCATTTGAATTGAGACTGCCTTTTATAACTGACCCTTGAATTATTTTCTACAGGCCTACCTGAAATGATTGGAGCGTATGTGACCAGAGGAAAATGTATCCTGGGGTAGGGGACCAGGTTAGTTTGGAATTCTGTCAAATCCACATTCAGGGCCCCATCGAAACGTAGAGAGGCGGTTATAGATGAGACAATCTGACCAATCAGACGGTTCAGATTCGTATAAGATGGACGCTCAATGTCAAGGTTTCGACGGCAGATGTCGTAAATAGCCTCGTTGTCGACCATGAATGCGCAATCGGAATGCTCCAATGTGGTATGTGTCGTTAGTATAGAGTTGTACGGCTCCACTACTGCTGTTGAAATCTGTAAATTGAATTGAATTGAATAATTTCCAAACTTTAAATAATTCTATGTGGAATGTTAATTAGTCGAAATTCAGCACATTTATCAAATCATCTATCTTCGCGCTGCAGAGTTTTCCATTTGCTTGGACAATGATAATAAGCCTGAACATTGGCATCATTTTTAAAACAACATTATTTACAAAAGTGGATGTGATTCGTCAATGGGATTACTTAAATTAAAGTTATTTGTTGTCAAATATGTAAACCTTTTTGAAGCGAGCCTCTGAAACCTAATAATGATTATGACCATTTGTTCCCAAAATAAATATTACCTGTGGCGCTGGATACACAGCAAATTCCAGTTTGGATTTTTTCCCATAATCCACCGAGAGTCTCTCCATCAGGAGTGAGGAGAATCCACTTCCGGTTCCGCCTCCAAAACTATGGAAGACCAGAAAGCCTTGAAGTCCTGTACATTGGTCAGCCTGTATGGCAAATTAGAATAAAATATTTTTCCATTTGTATATATTTATGAAGGAAAACATCAAGAACATGGAATCAGCTGCATAAATATATTTGTTTTATATTTGTTATCATTTTCTTATAAAAATTTACAAAACGGCTCCTGCTGTTCTTATCAGATAAACAAGAAAAATTCTGCTTGCTTTTCAGTTTGAAAATCCAAGTCTGTAAGGCAATAAAAACCAAACGATGAAGAGACTCTCAAATTTACTGACCATTTTTCTGATCTTGTCCAAGACGAGGTCCACTATTTCTCTCCCTACGGTGTAATGGCCACGGGCGTAGTTATTGGCGGCGTCTTCTTTACCGCTGATCAGTTGTTCGGGGTGGAAGAGCTGACGGTACTCGCCTGTCCGAACCTCGTCTGTAATATAGACCATACATAGGTGACTGGGATTGAATTGATTGTTTGGTAATGCTCAAATCTAAAAATTTTGCCGCAGCCTGAACTGCATATAATTTATGGTCAATAGCTTAGGGAGAGGGGTGTCCACCCCTCCAAATGGACACCATGAAGTAAACAACTGCCTTATTTACACACCCCGCTTTAAGAAACTATAATGGGCAGGCGACGGAGAAACTGTTTTAAAGTAAAGCAAAATGACCATTTTGGACACCATACTTTTGATTTCTGGCTAAGCCCCAGTTTATGGTGCAAACATGATCCAGCGGTTAATTTTATGGAGCTTCCTGTTGCCCTGGCGCAGTCGGCTGTAAATGGCAACATGAATTCCATATGTTTGGGATGGCTTTGCAATGCGCCTAATGATTGTCCTGTCTTGTCGTTGCTTGCAGCCAGCCACAGTCATCCGGGTCATTTCGCTCAGTTAACCAATGGTCTGAAAAGCTATTATGAGACTGAAATAAGTCCGGCGTTAAGCCCAATTACACAAAACAATGTAACACTTACGCACAACGCTCGGTTCCAGATCGACGTAGATGGCCCGGGGCACGTGTTTCCCCATACTAGTCTCACTGAAGAAGGTGTTATAAGACTCGTCGCCATTGTTCATCATCAGCTTCTCGCCTTCCATGTGACCGTTGGGGTGAATACCGTGTTCCAGACAATACAGCTCCCAACAGGCGTTGCCCATTTGTACCCCAGCCTGACCCACGTGAACCGAAATACATTCTCTCTGAAATAAAATTGGTTTATGTTCAATTGTCAATTCGTCAAACTATTCATTCAACCTTCTGTTCAATAATTCATTTGTCAAATCAGAACTAGCCTAAATAATAAGTTAGCCTATATTAAAGGAATTTTCGCTTCCATTATTGGCATATAAGGAAAACTACAAACATGCACATATAGATATTGGTAGTCACCCTGGAAACTGCTCGAAATGTGGAATTATTGTGAATAACACTGGCGGCGGAAAACCTAATTCATTATGTAGACTAAATACAAGCTAATTATTTCGTTCTCTACACTTAATATACGTTCCCCTCAACCAATATACATGTAAACTATTGTTGCAAGACAATGTTAAATATCTCTCAAGATACGATGTTGAAAACTTCCAGGAATAACACCGATATACAAAAAAAAAAGTTAAAACCTATTACACCCCCTTTTCTGTTTCTAGAGGGGTCCCAGCTAATCCCCCCCCCCCCCCCCCCCCCCCCCCGACACGCTCGTTCTCTTTCCTGGGGGGTGGAGGAAGGGGGCTGATATCCTAGGTAATTAGTCTAAAAAAGTCCGGTGTAAAATTTCAATTTTTTTTAAAATCTCATAATACTCTGTATAGCCAGAAGGATCTATGCAAAGCTTAAGATGAAATGACTAAAAAAAATTTCTCCGATTGCTTAAACCATCAAATGCACAAAGGATAATTCATTTTTAGAAAAATACTGTGACTAGAAGAAGTAACTCAAGATTTTACACAACATGAATGCGGAATGTTTGTTAAAAGTGATTTATAGAAGTCATGGTATACAGTGAAACAAATACGGTACTCAAAGGTGAAAACAACTATCCTGTAGTCCATTGTCATCTCAAGAATGCTTCTCCAGATGGAGAGTTGTACCAAAAAAATGAATGAGACACACTTCGTTTACATGCCTTTGCGTTTGTTTATACCGGGTTATCTGTTTGTCTTATCAACTGTCGTAAATAACTTATCTATCCAGACAGTTAAGTCGAACTACAAAATTGACTATTGTTATCAGTGTATAGTGTAATCGTAGCATTTGAAACAAATTTTAAATAAATTAAAGTTTACTTATTGATGTAGTGAATCAGCGGACAACAAGTACTTCTGTGTTAATTTTAATATTCAAAATTGCCGGCGGTTGGGAAAGAGCTCCCTGACGCCCTGGTGCTCTCAGAGCTAAGGGGCAACAAGCCAATCTGTTTGTGGCGTCTTTGTGTTGCGTTCAGTGATTTCCTGTCATGTCTTTGACGCCTGTGACATCGAATGCGATGTTCTGTCTTGTCTTTGCCAGTGACGTCGAATGTAATTTTCTTCACTATTGGGCTGGAAAACCGTCATTAACAATGAGTGTTTGTTCCATTTTTTATCGCACATGAAGTATCAGCCAGGTTGGGGCTTAGTTTGTCCTCTAAAGACTCAAGTCAAGACTTGATGATTAATTCACTTCTGTTATAGATCATTCCATGTTTTGGTTTTCTTTTGAGGTTGTTTTTTTTCTTCTTCTTTTTCGTTTTGATTAATTTTATTATTATTATCATTATAAATAATGCTGCAGCTTAGTGTTCTAGTTTCATTTCCACTTCCGGTTGTGACCATTTCCATATTTGGTAAGAATTCTTCAACAGATGATTGGTTAAGGTCAGCTACTACAGTAACAGTCTTACGATTGATTGGTGTGTGCTTCACGCCGTGTTCAAGGGTAATTCACTTATATGACAGAGGTGTAGTTTATGTTGGAAACTAAATGTTCCTCTATAGCTAACGGCAAAAACACATTTCAGCATGGATAAATTACCCTCATCCAAAATCAGGTTTCGTGAAGAGCCGTCGGCATTCCGACATGTAAAATGGCACCAATGCAAATTACATTGTCTGTGTTTTATTTCACTGAAAGATAGACATCACAGCTGGAAGCGCTATAAGGAAGAGATAACCTGTCTACGAAGATAAGCTGTAAACATATACAGCAGGAAGAAAAAAAGAACAAAAAAACAAAACCAGAGGCCCACAAGTAGACTTTGCTCTGTCGAAATTTGTAAGATTTTACATCCTCGACATTTTAAGTCTGGTTTTGTATGTGCAGGAATGCGAAACACGCTACTGTGTAAAGCACCTTTGGCAGTTTTACGAGCCTTCGACTTTTTAGGAACGAAACTAAAAGAAATTCCGTAAACTGCAAATGAGTAGAATTCATTTTATGACAAATGGATGTAAAAGTGTAAAGATCGAACATAATTTTAAAGGACATTTGCATTTAGTCTTTAAACAATCCATCGTGAATAGTTTCAAAGCGCCAGGACAATCCACAAATTCCTGCAAAGTTTAATACAATATATAGTTAAACACAGCGTCAGCTGATGACCTGTATGTTCTGAAGGTGGACGACTTTGAAATTGTTGACCATGACGTAATGCGTTGGGCCTCTCCCAATAAACTTTGAGTTAAATTACTGTGAAGAATTTTTTTCGAAATACGTACTTTGGCGGCTCCATTCAGGCGAATATATATTTTTTTAATGAAATGGAAAGAAGCAATTATCTCCTCTTCACGGATTTATGGTATTTCTAGCTTTACCTTAACTTTAGTGTTGTACCTAATTACGTGTATTTACATGTATGGCCGCATCAGGGGTTTCTTAAACTTGGAGGCGCCAATGGATCTAATGAAAGCAAGTGTTCAATCCCTGTTTACTCTTGTCTGTCTACCATTCAGTTGAATAAATTGCCGGCATCCATATTGACTTACAAAATTTTATCGGTTTTCCTTCCCGTTTAAGATTGGGCGACATGCTGACGCCATGTTATTTGCCACAGCTACAGGAGTGCACAAAACCATATTGCACGAAGGCTCACTGGGTTGCTGCTGTTTGGAAGATATGGGGAGACTCATATAAAAGTAAAAATACCTGCGTCTTAATTTCTAAAAAAAAGTATATGGGCTCTGCTTTTCTACTTTAATCAGTAATCATTTTGGCATAAATTTTAACAAATAAAAATACTGCTTTGTGTTAATCATATTAAATATAACAACAAGTATTTAAATACTTTAATGTTAGGCAAACGTCATCTCTTGACTCCTGTTCTCAAAAGTTTCTCATGTCAGGTATTTTTTCGTTTTTTTTTTACCAATAAATTAACCAAAGCATAAACAATGGACATACGAAGTTAGAATACATGAGATACTTTGCCTTATTATAGCTAATAAACGCGTCTCAAATAAAAAATGAGTTGGTTACCAGTAACCATATAGCCCATGCCCATGTCTGTTACAGTATCTCACTTGCGACGGAAATAATTACATTGGCCGTCCCCCGTGTTTTGGTTCACCGTATGATGGTTTGCATAGTAGCAGGGTACGTCATAAGAGATAGATAAGCAGTTTCGAATGATAAGCTGTAAACACAGACACCTGATAAAAAAAAAGCAGGAGCTGGTAAATTGGGGAAGTAACCCATCCTTCCGACAGACAATTGCTTCCCTAAACATGTCATGATCCAACAGACACTTTCGGTATGTTGTTGATGTTTTTATTATGTGTGTGTTTGGTCATTGTTTGACACGTTATTGATTAAAATACATTAGGGAATATAAATCCACGCTGCAACATTTGTGTTCATTGATTGTGGATGACGACATACTGATATGTGTAAAATTTTAGTTTCTGTCAAATTGTGAAGCATATTTTGTTTTAGGTTGTTCTACAAACAAGTGTTTCTAAACCTCACGTGAAGCATTTGCCAAGGTGCTCTCGGAAGGGTTAACAGGAAGCCAACCTCCTTGTAATGTTTTTGTATTGAAATTGTCCTATATTTGTTTGTTGCCAGTGACGTAGAGGGTGGTTTCCATCAGTCGCCGTGCTGGTAAATCCTTATTATTGCGTCATATGAGCTTAATAAGAATAAGTATGGTAATAACCCCATATAAAAATACAGGGAAAAAAATTGATACGACATTTGTGACAGTGGTTCCTGCTTTGTGTATTGAATGATTGGTTGGTTGATAAATGTGTAAAAGTATATTTCTCTTACATACGGTGGTCCTCTCAAACAGAAAAAAGCCATACTGACACAAGCATAAATGTGGAATTTTTTTCTAATGGAAAATAAATATTCATCAGTGCTAATGAAAGATCTTATAGCTACGTAAAGCCTATGTTCGACATGTACTAATAATGGTAATCCTTTTGTACCACATGACAAAGGGAGAGAACTAGTATAATTAAAGAGATTGCATGAACATGGAAGATTAACCATTCTTAAGGAGGTCAAAAATGTTGTATCATAAATGATACGTTGGTCCCTAGAGGGTTAAAGGTTAGCTTTAACAATTTCAACCGGACAATGGAGATACATAGAGCAATTATGTAATAAACATGTGAAATATTTTGCACCTTATAGACTAACAAAATAGGCAATAGCTTAAAGTTATTACATGCATTGGTTACAAGGACAAACGCCAAAAATACTAAACAAAACTATATAATGCAACGAATATGCTTTATTAATATCCGTTGACTTCTGTTACAAACTAGTTGTCTTGACACAAGTTAAATATAACAGTCATTATAGCTGAATTGGGAAGGCACTGTTATGGGCGCATGGGATTTATTCGTACCGTTTTTCTCATTTGAGGAATTTTCTCAACGCAATGAAAACTTAACTCACACATGGCTAGACTGTCATACCAGGCAATTAACACAACTGTGGGGTTAATTGGGCTATCTTAAATATCGCTTCTAGCCTGTCTCTCTTTCCGTCCAGATGATATCGGTAAAATAGTCCGGACTTCTGTTTTGGTAAAGTTGTATGGTCAACAGTTTGCGCAGTTAATGCCACACGATACTGTATTTTTTGTATAGCACTGGCCATTTATTTCTGACACTATACATTTACCAAAAATTCCCTAAGGCCAACATGGCGTATTAATTGCCTTCCATGGGAAGAACTCTTCACATGCCTAATTACCTCCCTTCCTGCTGGTGACGCTTTCGTTATCTCGCTATCGATGCCGGTCGGGTAAATCGAGATATTCAAAACACTGACCAAATGCTGTCATGGTTACTTAGTGTTCAGTTTCTGCAAAAACATCTTTACAATTTAGCGGTCAGCAGACGTATCTGGCTGTCAATAGCAGTGGAAGAGAAGCAACCTACAGCCTAGTTTTTTAAGCTGTCTGAAAACGATGCCAATCTTCTTTTTGCGTGGCTAAACGGTGGCTGAGGTTCCTATAATTAATAAATTATCAACGACATGAGTTATAGGCCTAACTATAGATGTTTCAAATAAAAAATATTTCAGACTTTAATTGCAGATGTTTAAATAGAAATAGCAGTTCGTTAAACTATGAATATAGAGGAAACGTTCTTGGGTATACTAGTTTTACCGCCGGATCTGGGACAATTTAGGGTAAAAAAGGGTGTGATTGGGGTTTATCGTACTTAAGGTTATTTCACTCATATGACGATGGGTGAAAGTAAACATCCTGGACACCGCTGGCAATAAAATAAGCACAAAGCAGGACGCTCGCAAGATGTAATACAAAGACATCCCCAAAAAATATCCCCTGTTGACTCTTTCTTCAGAAAGCCCCATGGCAACAGGACTGAAGCCCCTTCCGAACCGCAAGCCGGATGTGAGAATGACATTCATGTCTACTTTGGGGAGCATAAGGATATCCTTTGTCGCTTAAACTACATTTTTTAGCATATCACCCATTCAGCGCGTATTGATACAAACTCTAATCGAACCTATTTCTTCTTTAACGAAATTGGTTTTTAGGGTCGACTATGACAAATAAGTTGTCGATCCATGTGGAAGCAGTTTTAGCGGATGTAATACAGTCAACTGACAAATTAGCAGATCTTCTAACTAGGATATACCCAGAAGCGAACATCTTTCAGCGATGACAGAAAAATTTTACGAAGTGAGCAACGGTATTTTTAGCTACTGCCGACAGATAGGCAGAGCGTCTGGTTTTGTAGGTTGTTCGGTAGGCTTGCGCTGAAAAACCTGAACGAATACTTTCACTGAATGAAAATCCAGCCGACACGCGCTGACGCGATAAGGGCTTTTGGCTGCCCTGTAAGCGGAGGGCAAGCAAAGCGACTGACTAGAACAGTGAATGAAACAACCAAGTATAGGGGCCCACGGCCGTGGCTTAGTGGTAGTGAGTGTGCTTCCTAAACTGAACCTGCTTCGATTTACCGTTCACCGGATCGAGTCCGCCGTCGACCATCAAGTATATGAGCGAGTAACCTGTTGTGGCGTCGACTTCCGGGGTAATTGCCCAAAGATCAACTCTCCTAACTTTTAGCCTTTCTTATTTTTATACATAAAAAGTTAATTGAAGCTAACCAACGATTATCGTTCATTCTAACTCTTTGTGGGCAACACAGGTCTACGGAATTTTGGCTATCTCCCTATCTGAATTTGATATGTCAACCGTGAGTCTTCGCAGCTTAGTCAGTAAACGAGCTGGCTCTGGGAGGCAAACTTAATTTTCTTCCTCGAAAATATATATATATTTTGGTATTTTTACTCACACCTTGTATACTGCTTAAAAATATTGAAATGTTATATCTCTTAGCTGCAATATATGATTTGGAAGCTTACTTTAACGAATGTTTTGTGAGCTGAACCGATATTTAAATGTGGTGTAAAACAATAGAACTGTATATAGAAATTAGAAAATACAACTATGTTGACACGACATTCCTTATCAACATTTTAAGGAAAAGTTCAAGGAATATTCTTCTAAGAAAGCTCTAGCAGTGTTTCGTAACTTAAACGAAATAGAAACTAGGGTTTATTACGAAGGCCAGGGGCCAGTTGCTCGAAAGACGATGATCCGCTAACACCAGATTAAATTGCTAACACCGGGTTAGAGATGGACCTCCAACATTGCCTGACGTCATCTAATAGTGGATTAAATTTAATAGCGCTTTGCGCAACCGGGCCGAGGATTATTTTACAAGCCTTCATGGTAGATTCCTCAACCTTATAATAAAGGTAAATCCCTCCTTGCAAGCGTAATGGAATTGTTCCATAAATGTTTTAAACAGGGCGTGTTTCGTATATTACTTATTCACCATTAGATCACTTAAGACTTGACATTTGATAAGAAAAGCTCTTACCTAGAGATCCTACCTTTTGATAGAATAGTCACAAAAAAGTATTCATTAGTCACTAACTATATAATACACTCGAAAGCCCCCTAATGCATCACGCACACCACCTCACACATATAATCGTCGCCATTATCACATGCATTTTTTTAATCAACTGAAAAGCATTGTCCACGTTGAGAAGAGAATTCATAGGTTTGGATTTAGAGAATAATGAACTGCTAAACCAAATAAGACCTACACTATTACCAAATGAAATTCTCTAATTTTACATAAATATGCGGATACAGCGGCATACGTATTAAACAAAAAATAGCTTAAGCTTCAACTGAAGAAACTACACGATTTTGGTACATATTGAAACATCTATCACTACCGAGCGCAATCGAATTCTCGCGAGGGTTTCTATAGTGGACGAGACTAAGGTAACTCTCGTACCATGTGCATGGCCACCGCGCATTAATTTCCGCCAATATAAGGGGCGAGATACGCCACAGACCAGCAAATAAAAAAAGTGCAAAGCAAGATGGCTCCGACGTATCTTTGAGTCCATGTTTCGACGTAGGAAGTAAAATAGACTATATGCTATAATGTAGCGGTACCGAGCGTAGTGATTATATCATAGTAACGAGAATTCCGCGAGGTCTCGCGCCGATTGCGATTATTTACATCCGTTTGTAGTATATTTGAGAAACCTTAGACAAGGTCCCGATCTTGTTCTTAATCTTGAGGTGTCAAAATTCACACAGCAGCTGTGTTACCCCATCAACGAACTGCAGTATAACACAGTAGGCAGTGTCAACGGACTTACTGAAGCAACGAAGCAATTATAACGTAAACTTTCTAATAAAGCTACAGTATAGTTAATTAGACACATCCACGCTTCGTCTTAGTTTCGATCCCTCGAACTGTAACATGCAAGTTAGTTTTGGGGTTAGGTTTAGTATTAACCTTAACTCAGAACTAAAAATTCACGTATATCTTACAAACCTAAGGTAAGTCCGGGTCGTTTTAAATTTTAGTTTAACTAAATCGTTGTATGATTGTTTTTAAGCGTTAGTTGGACCTCATGTAGGATTTGGAGAAAAATTTCTGATCTTGCATTTTGTGTTCCTGAGAAATTTTACAAATAATCCAGGAATGAGTATAAGTTATCACAAGCAATATATCATTTTGTAGACTGACGGCCAAGTTCTGCAGTGAGGCCAATATTTCACTATATTCATCACAGGGTTCGTATGATAAGCGCACCCCCACATATAAGTCGGTGAAAACATTAACATCTACAAATTAAATGATTCGAGATGACATGTTTGGCAAGTATGACAGGTAAATACACAGATGTAGAGCGAAGTAATCATAAAGCAATCAGTTGAATATACATTCTTCGGTAGACTTGCCAGAATATTAGAACAGCCGTCCTGTCCGTGATGTACGTAAGACAAGAGGCTATTTCTGGGCTGGGTGGGTAAGGGTTAGTCCCAACCCTATTCCTAACCCTGAGCTACCGCTAACTAATAAACCTAACCAAAACCTTAGACCTAACTACAGAAATGACATTATATCTTACATAAAGGTTTTGTCAAAAGCTCTCAGTACAGTGTTAATACTAATTCAACTACTTTATAATACTGGTATAAAGCTTCTACCTCTCCTATTTTTCTTTAGTCAGTTTACACCTGATGAAGATACATATGTATCGAAACGTTGTGTTCTATCACAAAACAAGAAGTGGTTATCCGGAAATTGTATAATTACATTGTATTCTATTCTAAAGTCCGAGGTCTTGGCTTAATTAGTGGTTAGCGTGTCTGCTTACTTATCCTACTTCGTTTTTCCGTGTATGGGTTCGAATCCGCCTGTCACGGCGACCAACAGGTATATGAGTAAGTCACACGATGGGGCTCCAGCAATCGCGGTGGCGGTTTTTACGAGGTTTCCTCACGGTTTTCCATCGTATTTAAGCAAGGAAGAGTTTGAATTATATCAAGTTGACAATCCGTCGTCATACAACGAAATACCCTTGGGAACGACGTCGACGTTAAATCAAACAAACAAACAAACAATATATTCTCATTTACATGGAAACGTTGATTGATTAGTGTTTAACGCCATTACCTTAGGCTACGCTGTGGCTGAAATACTGATGAATGTGGGGCCAACGACTGATCACGCAGAATTGTCGACGCAAAAGTGAAATTCCATTGAGGATGATGTTAAAGAACAACCATATTATCAGCTTGATATTTGATAGGTAAGCGGTTTGTACGATTCGTTTACCACCCGGCAACAGATACCCTGGTTGACATAAGTGGGGCTATGTCAGCTCGTATAAGTAGAAGCGGTACGTAGAGTCAGACAGCTGTGTTTACAATTACTCGCATTCCCCCGCTTGACAGGCAACACGTTTTGTCTCCTGTAGTTGTTCATTCTTCATGAATAGCATTCACTTTTCTTAAAGATGCTTTCAGTAGAAACAGGCAACATCCGTCAAGTGAGGGCCGTTGGAGGTCAATGCTACCCCTGAGATTTGGAGTGAGGTGCACTATTGGCTTTTTGCGCACTTTCTCGCGTTACTTGTCATGTACATGCAGTCAGCCAACGTGTTATCTTTAAGTCACCTGATGTTTTACCTAGAATACATGATAATAAAGCCAAAAGTGCAACTTAATGGAGATTTGCTACGATGTTGTCTATATCCAGGAAGAACGAAATTCTTACTTGTAGTCCCAGTGAAGGTTCCATCGAGAAACGATGCTTACAAAAAGATATATTCTGCCATTTTAAAATATAGTCGATTCTACTTCCTACGTCGAAAGTTTGACACTAAGATACATCCGGTTCATCTTGTTTTGCACTTCTTTTATTTGATGGTCCATAGCAAACGTAGCTCAAAATATTGGCGGAAATCATTGAGCCATAGCCTGAAACTCTCGCAAGAATACGATTGATCTACTTTGTAAACAACTGATTTAAAGTTCGTTTCAATATAAGGCAAGTCAGCTGGCAACAACCAGCCTGATTAATATAGTTAACTAATGTATACGAACGCTTGTCGGGTCAACAGACGACTGAAACCTCCTTCGACATCACTGGCAACGGACAGCCACATGCAAGACAGCCACAATACGTAACAACAAAGACGCATATCTACTGGGGACTTTTTGAGGGCACCATGCAAGATAACAGGAAGCTCAAAGTACAAATCAGCTTATAACTCTTCAAGCATACCAATTACTCGTACTCACGGAATATATTAATATACACAGAATGGTACTGGGCCGATATCATTGTTTGCACATAAGTCAGCAATTGTCTTTTTCAGTTATTTTGTCAACGCCGAGAGGTATCTGGTCGAAAGAGCATCATGTGTATGGCGCAAATGTGCAGGGAACGAGCACTGTGTTACACAGTGAAATTTGTACGTGGGCATACACGATACAAATGACCTGGGACCTGTTTTACGAAGCATGCGTAGTTAACGTTGTACGTAATTGCCAAGACGACGTCATGGCAATTATGTCAAACGTAGTCTTCCACTGTTTCGTAAGACAGGCCCTAGACGCCGATATCACAAAGTGTTTAATTTGCGTTTTGACGTAGACTACAACATTTGGGTTTTGTTTTAAAGTTCAAATATAATTTAAAAAATAAAAGTTAGAACCTTTAAACGTCTATAATACCACAGTTTTTATCTCCAATAGTGACCGAGATACACATATGGTACGAATATAACGAATAGACTGCAAGACCTGTATTTGTCAATCAATCTATTTTGCCTTTAATAACCAACTCCAATAACTCAATTCTCGAAGATAAGACAACATGCCGGTATAGGTTTATTTCCAAAACCTTGGGACTTTCGTTAAGATCCTTCTTGCTTTTAAGGTAATTAAAAAAAACATAGCTTAAATTCCAAACTAGAAATGTAACCTCGGATTCTAGAAGTCCGTCATTTTTATGCATAGTAAATTAAGCGACGTAGTAGACTAACAGCATGGGGCCTGCTTTTGGTTATGTTATGGATGGCTTGTTATCTCGGAGCGTAGATAACGTGTTTGGATAAGATAGGTTAGAGAGGGAACACGGGGCTGTTGTGGAAGACGATATGACCTGCCGGTTCTTCGCTCATGGATTACGAGACGTCAGCCATCACTTCCTGGTCACCTATGAATAGACATTACGGCATAGAGACGCACTAACATTGTCTGGGGCAAACTCTCTGCTTGAACAAGGGGCGAGTTAGTTACTAGTGAGCCCTGAAATACAAAGCGATTGGTCTGTTGGTTTCTAAAGACGCAAAGTGTAACTCGTGGTGAATGCCGACAGACACTCGTAGGATTTGTTCTTTTTACATTTGTTCAGACTTTGTGTTTTTGTACAAGTAGACACATAAGCTTTCTGGTATATTGATACGACATGTTATAAAAAGTAAAAACATTACCAGATAGGATGATCGACACACAAAAGCTAGCAACTAACAATTTAAAAACCTTTCTTAAAACTTTTATATTCAAAAAAGACTTAAAAGAGCAATAGATAGCAATTGTATCTACCTCTGATATTCTTTGCCACACCACCCCCACCCCCGTCTCTCTTAATATACATATATAGATGTGAATGCATTTTGAATGGATTTCTCTATATGTTAACTATGCCATACTTTATACATTGATTACGTTGTGTAATAAACATCGATTTGATTTGTGATTTAAAAACATCCATAAAGTTTTTCATTATATGTTCATAAAACAGAAACTACAGTTACATGTTTTATGTAAAATTGAAATGATTTTGTAAAAATTGCGTCTACTGGATGAAGAGAAAGATGGGATTCGTCCATTTAGGTCACTTGGTGCTTCGTTGTATTAATGGTGACTTACACCGGACCTGCAGTAGGTGTAAATATAATCCCTATTAGATGGAAAAAGAGGAGAACATAGGAGTTTCTATATATTCGACACGAACCACATGACGATCATTACTCAACAAGAAAACAATTTATGAATAGACAGGATTGTCAGTGGACGTTTTCCTTGGCAAATTATCAAGCTAAGTAAATGAGTATGCTATGAGACAATCCAGACCGACTAAGTATGCCCCTATGACGTGCTTTGGTGGTCCTATTCAAGTCTTTAAGACTAGAACGATAATGAAAAAATACAAAAACCAATGGATTAATTAGGCCACAAAGTAACAAGGAAAAAATCTTCTAGTTAATTTACCAAAGACAAGACAGGTTTCTGAATAGGTCTTAATGTCTAAGTTGTTATGGGTAATCTACAGACATCTCAAGAGAAGGTATAGTCACCATTTACATGATGAGTTCTTTAAGTGACTTTTAGAAGTTGGATAACATAAAACAAATAATAATCTATATGGATAACGTCTTGGTTTATTGATAAACGTTTGCATCTCATTTCAGCAAAAACGATCTCTGAAATGAGATTGAAACGGTGTGACCAATAAACCAAGAAGTTGTTATGATATCCATTAAAAGTTCTCATTTGTTTTATGTAGATGATGGTATATAGAAAATAAGATATGTAGCAAGCAAGTTTATATAAATGGTATTATTTCGTTATGTCTTTGATGCTATCGAAAGGAATAGATTAACTGGTAAATGTTATATGACGACGGATTGTCCACTACACACTGTTCTCTGTCCTATTATGATGTAAAACCAAGAGGAAACATCGTCAAAACCATCCCTGTGATTGCCGGAGCAGCATCTTGTGACTCACTCATATACCTAAGGGTCGACAGTCGGACCGTACTGGTGAACGGTATATCGAAGTAGGCTTTAGAAAACGCATTCACTAACCAGTAAGCCATGGCCGAGGGCCAACTACCAAATAAAAAGAGACTTTAATATTCATGTCCCTGGTTATGGTCAGTATGTTTCATGACTAACCATACTGTCGTTACCTAGCACTGTTAGAACATTAATTTTCCAACAATTTACTGATGAAATTCAACATTTTAAAATAATCTTAATCATGGCGTTCAACACCAATCAATATTAGAAATTATTACTTTTTTAATAAGAATTGTTGTGGTTAATGCAGACGATACTACAACAATCTTTTTTTCACTCATATGACGGCGTGGAACTTGAAGCCTTATCGACTAATGAAAAACATCATTATAACGCTACTACAGGGTATCAAAGGATGACGATGTTAGACAGGTTCTATCAGATCGGCCTCGTGTTGTATGTTAGCGTCTTAGAGCTCAATTAATGGCAACAAAAAGCTCCCTCTTGCGCATTAAGGTGCACTACTGGATTTATTATCATCAATTCTAGGCAAAACATCACGTGATGATAAAGATAACGCGTCGACTAACTGCCTGTGCATGGCAATAAAGTAACGCGATAAGGTATGAGAAAAGCCAATCGTGCACCTAACTCCTCTTGGGGGTCTAACAATAAATGTAATTAACTATAAGTAACGTCATTCAAGTTAGATTAATTTTCCGTGATACCGAGTTGATATATGTAGGCCTACAGGTCAGTTTGAGGAAGATTGTACATATGGGCAGACAATCTGCAGTTGAACTACAATCAAGCATTTAAAGTTCTTTATTTTTGTCGCAGTCTGAGTTCCTATACTAGTCATTTTAACCCTTAATAACGAACTTAACATTATGTGACCTTTACTTGACCACGCTGCTGTTGTCACTGGTAACCTTCCCATATATACGGACAAGATCGAGTGTTACGGCCAACGGAAGGGAATTTTTTTTTTACCAAAAGTAGGACTAACTTCTTCGAGGTGCTTTCGTTTACTATATACCGGTGAGAGGCGGTCTGCTTTCAGCTAGAGCCACTAGGAGGCGGTTATACTAATTCTCGGGCACTATATATCCGAATACAACCAAATACTTGGAAAGTTTGTGTTTGCTGCTTGATGTGAATATATCATCAACTGCACATGCCTGGGTTACCGACATACGGTTAGCAATAAAATCAGCAATTCTGAGAAACTATGACGTTTTTTAAGAATTATTTGGCGTAAATGGGATAGAACAAATTTTGCTTTGAGTATAAAATCTAGTAATCCCAGTCAAGTCGCCATAGATCGAAAGCTCCACTGTGTTTTTATCTATTTTAAAATAGCGAATAGCCTTATCGAGGTGACATTCCGATTTGCAAGTGATGCTATTAGATCCAGGAACCGTCATTATATAGCACATGCTATACTGTATGCTATATATAGGCCACCCATCATATCTGTATTCAACCTTAACGAAAAGCGCGGCCCTAACGGAATAGCATTATCTCCCGTTCCGCTTTGTCTGCCCTGTATTCTCTAAGGGCGGGTGTCTCGTTTCAAAGAGAGCAACATCGATGGCACTGTTTACATACAGTATGTCAATATCGGTAACGTTTGCCATATGTGTGACATAACACATTCGGTGAAACGCGAAGAGGGTAACAATTGAAGATTCCAGACGCGGAGAAATGTCCTTATCTAAAGAGAGTTTTGCTTAAGTTTAAGAGGCCCTTGAGTGCGCCCGCCACAGATGCCAAACACGAGACGGTAAATTTATTATATACAAGACACAAAGCTAACGGGCTGGGTAACCCAATTGCATGTTCTTCAAAGACAACATTTGATGCGATACTCTTTCTGCTGGGCCGTGTTGGCCTATCATTTCGACTACCCTGCGTTAACTGCTAGTTTCCACACATATAAGGACCTTTATAATTGCGGTATATATCTAGCCCATGTGGCGGGTATTCGGTTAATAACTGTTAGATGTTGGTACGGTCAGTATATCTATTTATATATTCAGCTTATAGAATTATATATTTCACTAGTGTGCCCTTCTGATTGAACTCATTAACAATTTAAACGTTTTACCTTAAATCTATTTACCTAAAACCCATAATTGTCCAAGCTACCGACAGGACATATCAGTGCACATTCAGTTGTCATTTATAAACCTGAGACATATAGACTAGTGAATTGATGATGCATATATTGTTATCTTATTTATGCAAATGTTTATAGCATTTTGATAATATCTTGTCATAAAAATGGGCTAAGGAAAACAAGATCATCAAATCATCAAAGAACTACATCTGAACTGCTTATATATTAAGTTATCGTATATCTCTGATTAGCAGAACTGTTTCACGTCTGTTTAACGTTGAGAAACTTACGTAACGTTTGAAGAAAGTAAGTTGACAGACCAAAGCTAGATATGTACTATTTATAGACTTCATGACGTAAATGTTTGCAGATGTTCGCAACCCCAGTAGCGTTTCGTATATTGTCGATTTGAAATAAGTTATTTTTGGACAAGTAAAAGTGTTTTCCGCCTGCTGGCTGTTATATTTCTGCGCATTTTCTGCGTTCGTTATTTTTTTTTTATATTGAAGACTATCATCCCGCTGTTTTGCAGATTTTGTGGTGTAGACTTTGATGACTAACAGATTTACTATTAAGCGCCTACGACTTTCCTCGACTTGAACTGAAATTTCAAAACCTATATTTTTAGACATGTTCTCTATTTTAAAAGAAGCCCGTGAAAAAATTGGGTACCGTCCTCTTTACTCGAAGTTTTAATTCTCCACATCAACAAAGCCATGTAGAGGTTCATAAGTAGAGATTGATTGAGTTATTGATCGATCGATCGATACTGATTGATGTTGATTGATTGGTTTTTCGATCGAGCAATCAATCACTTAATATCGATCAATCAATCAATCAATCAACTGAATACGGCATCAGTCAATTGACCGCCTGACTGACTGACCAATCGATATATCGATCGATCTGTCAATCAGTCTGTCAGTCGGTTGATTGACTATTGTATTCAATTTCACTTATAGGACACTCACAGCGTTACCAGCGTAGTACTGTAACAGTTCAAAGTCATATGGTTACAAACAACCGTTAACTGTGGTTGGAAACATACTGATACTTAGAACATGCTAACCTTTGCCTTTGGTAAAAAGCGATATCAGGAATTGAATCCAAAACATGCTTCTGATTTTGTTGTTTTGGGTTGCATTCACAAGACTTAATATGAGAATTGCCATAAAGCATACAAGTATTAATCGTTTTCTTTGGTTCATCTTTACTGACTGTATAATCTTCATATCCCGCGTGCAAAATAGATTGAAGGATTGGTGAAATGTGAAACTTAAAAGCTTATGGCGGAGATGTTCTTCAAGAGTAAAAACCAACAGAGACACATCCAATAACTTACTGTTAAGTATTTTGATCTGTTGGAAAAACGTTTTTAGACGTTTTAAGGAACGGATTCATTGTTATATGATGAATAACTTAAAGATATAAATTAGTATAGGCTATTAAGTAAATTGGTTTCTTGGAAAGCTAATATTAATAAGGAAAAAAATGGCGACAACAGGGAAACACACTCTCCTTATACCACCAGATGGCGACAATGCTGTCATTAATGAAGACAAATTTAAAATGACAAAAATTATTTGATTAATACAATATAGTTTTAGGCTGCTTCTATATACTTAAGTTAATAACTTTAGGCCAGGCTCGCCCATAATGACAGCAACTATTTAAAAAGTAAAATGACTGAATCTCTTACCATGTTTGTGTCTTGGATGCCGAATGGAAATTGGTAAGATCAGTTTCTCTAGACGTTTGCCTTAAATGTTAACTGTGCCGACACGCTGTACCTCGGTGTGTGAAGGACCTCGTACAACTCTCGTCTGCTGCTATCAATGTCGTCTGCTCTCTTTGCGTTCGCCAATTTGTGACGTCAGTGCACCCCTCTCGAGATGCCACGCGCCTGCAGCATTGGGTTATCTTGATCAGCTTATCTTGTGTTTAAAACCAGGGGGTTCTATGGAATGGGTAACACTGCTGATGAGTATATTTTCAATATTGGAAAGTTTGTTGATTGTTCATGATGTTTCTGGGTGGGGTGGGGTGGGGATTTGTGGCACAGATAAATCACGGGGGTAGGGGGGAGTAGAGTGATCAAACTTAAAGTAAGTTCTACAAATTAAAGTACTGTGTTATTTGGTGTTGAAGTTGTGGAGGTAAAATAGTTTAACATTTTGACGAGAAACAAAAACTCATGCATTTAAAAGTCATGATTTAGATTATATTTTTCTCATACCGGTAATTCAGCTTGGATTTCTTTTTTATCTGCAAAGAAATTCGCTTGTTGCTTGTTTATTGCAGACAAAATTTAACATGAGCCGATCACTCTGATATAGAGCCTCAGTTGTGGCCAGGTGGTGAATGAAGACAGCTGAGACGGGCCAATGTAAAGTAACACCAACACATTTTAGTTGATACATGATTCTGTCTGTTATTGCACTTTCTCCGGCTGTTTGTTGCCCCAATTCACAAACGAATGTTCAAAAAAGCGTTCACATCAAATATAGGGTTGGTATCGTCCTTGTAATTGACCCGAGCGCTAGAAATATAGTTCTTATTCTTTCTTAAACCTTGCATCGGACAGTCCCTCGATTCCGACCCCCAAACTCGATAAGTAGACCAAAACGTTTCTTTGTTTCAAATTAACACATGTGCCCCTGTGTGCTCGCATTCCTGTCGTTTCTAACTCCTTCTTTTTCTATCGCCGAGATATCTTAGCCTCCAAGAAAACAACATGGGGCAGACTTTGGAAACACTTTTATGCCACGCGACAACTCCTCGCCAAAAGCGTATCTCGTTTTTTTGAGGCAGTTGCTCTTTCATTCACAACCAGAACTCTATGTATAAAGTGAATATAACTCTGTGATTTTGTGGCGTGTAAAAAAATTACCATTGGCAGCATGGCTAGCTTATATATGTTGAGATAGCACTATCCTAGCCAAAGGTACCTTAGTCGTGGGAAGAATTTGAAGATCTCGTCGTCCGGCGAATAACTGTTACTTTTCTAAAACAAATAATTTACATTTATGTCAACCTTAGCTTCTTGTCGGTTTTATAGCGTAAAGTTAGTCGAGTGTTAGGGTTAGATCGCAAATTAAGCTTACTCATATATATATGGGGTTTAATAGATCGTAAATTTGGTTTAGTGTTGGGGATAGATCGCAAAGTTTGCTTACTTGTATGTATTGATGTTAGATCACAAAGTAAACTTATACTTGTAGTATTGAGGTTAGATCGTGAAGTTAACTTACTTGTTGTGTTGAGGTTAGATCACAAATAAGATAACTTGTTGTGTTGAGGTTAGATCGCAGTTTGCTTACTTGTTG
>JARFOD010100926.1:0-16525 GCA_031763545.1 Mopalia muscosa
GAGAATTACAAGACTAACTGGGGTAGTTAATGATTGATTGCGGCCTGGTGATAATATACCATCGTCTTCTGGTACCATGAAAATGACCGTCCTTACCAAGAAAAAGAATATCAAGCAAAAAACAATAGCACCTAGACTTATCGCTAGCTTGATTAGCTCATCGCAAACGCAAGGTAAACTGACAGACAGCATATGATAATATACCATCGTCTTCTGGTACCACGAAAATGACAGTCCTTACCTAGAAAAGAGAATATCAAGCAAAAGAACAATAGCACTTAGATTTATCGCTAGCTTGATTAGCTCATCACAAACACGAGGTAAACTGACAGACAGCATATGATCACTCCTTAGAAAAGATATATCACTACCTGATATATTATACCATTGCAGTTAATAAGTCGGTCTCACGCAATGTCAAAAGTCTGAATTATACGCTACAGCAAAGTGAGAGAGCACGGAAATGGCGGATAAGTTACTAAAAAATTACGAAAGAGAAGATATTCTTTCGGCTCTGGTTTCTCGAGACAAATTCGTTGACAATTTCTTTCAACGGGAGAGCATTGGTCCTGTCTTTATGAACGTGAAGAACCATCGTCCAGTTGAGTCTTGACTGCGCTTCTGTCGTCCGTAACCAGGTCTTTAACCTTCTAAGGGCACTGAAGGTCCTCACACTTGTAGCATTTGTCGCTGGCATGACCAGTATTAACTTTACCAACTTAACGCTAATCTTCCTTCATACATCAGTTTTATTTTGTTTCTTTTTCGTAGGCCTCGTATAACTATATTTTTTATGTGTGACAAACATGAACGTTTGAAATTCATCTGATAAAAAAGTCAACAATAAGTAGAAATTCAACTCATAACTCAGGAACGAAATTGCTAATTTCTTCGCTGGATATCGCTCAGAACGCGTCGGTGGCCGTCTAGGACCCTGGAGCTTCCGGGGCCTTCGGCCCCTGGACCCTCGCTCGAAGTCCTGGGATAGTAGCCCCGCCCAGTTTTCAAAACGTGTCTACGCCCTTGACTCGGTAAGTATCAGATAGCGACTTGAAATATGTTGTCTACATTGAAATCAACAATATCTACAAAAAAAAAACAGAACTATATTTATTCTACGTCGTATAAAAACCCATTTTTGAATAGCCGTCGTAAAGCAGTCCGAATAACTGTCTGCAAGATAACTCGGTAAATATTACAGGTAGCGACTTGAAGTATGAATAGTTATAAATCTTACGGCACTCCCACTATTCTATCAGATACTAATCTTAATTTTCAGCATGATTTCTCAACGGTTTCTGTAACTCTATATAACTTACCAGTGATGAAACGCCTGCTGGTATGTGACCTGTATTATTAAGGGAAGTGACACCCGACAGTGTCGCCATCAGCACTACCAACTGTAACTCCCAGAACGAGATTGACACCATGACAGATAACTACAACATCAAAAACAAGTCAATAAACCATATAGGGTCATATAGGTATTCATAAATACAAGCACTGTGCGTGGACCGGGAAAGCTGATAGAATGATACCAGAAGGCCTATTAGTTCAATAGTTATACGTCATTTAAATTCTCCCTATTGTTTGCATATGTTTGTTGCAGTCACTATTTTGCGATATAGGCCGGCAACATTATATTGGCCCGCAATGTTTTTTGAGTTACTTCCCTTGGTTAACAGAGAATTCGGTATAATATAACAAATAACACAGGGGATTTAGGGCAGTTTATGGACTGATCAGTCCATAAACTGTCATATGGCCCGCGGTCCCCTACATTATTTGTTAAATAACGAGATTGTTCTTTATTAAGAGTAAGATATCTCACTTCGCCAAAATTGTGTTATAATTTGGTGTGATTACAGTTCCCCTTGTATAATATAAAATGTAATATTTGCAGTGTGGTTGACATGTTACTGAGTTGTATGATGACAGGTATTCGATATTGTTGAATTCCATTTAGCCAATCCTATTCTTATGCCTTAAATATTCTATTTTACCATACCATGTTTATGAAAGAAAATGGTTCCTTTCAAGCTACGAATTTCGGGCCGGTAAAATTATAGAAATGTTTATATCATGGAATTTATAATACTGAGATTCTTAGTCGTTATAACGTGCAAACTATCTCGTTATTACGAATAAGGTATATCGTATTACGGGTAGGTCATAATAACGAATCGAGAGTTTAGCCGTAATTACGTCGAAAAGATACACCACGAGTGGTGAAAATGACTGTCCCGATTGTAGCATTACTCGTAATAACGAGATAGCTTAATCGTAATTGTTTGATTGGGGTTTTACGTCGTAATCAAGGGTATTTCACTTATATGACGACCTGCCAGTCCAATTGTAACTTACTAATTCGTTATTACGACATAGCTTATTAATTTGTGATAACGAGATACTAACTCGTAGCTAAGACATAGGCCTACTAGCTTTACCATAGAGATGATCCGTAATTACAGCTTAATATCTAGAAATTAGGAGATATCTAATTCGTTGTTGCGACATACTATCTCTTTATTATATGAGATAGGTCATGAAACTTTTGAGTCCGACATGACACTGGCTTTAGACGTCAGACTAGTCTCCTGAGTTATGTGAAACGTAAGCTGATCTTATCCAGTATAAAGTAGCACAATGTATGGGGCTAATTCCTCCGTCTTAGCCCTACCTGTGGTTAAAGTTGAAAATTGATCCGCCGCTATCGCCGGCCTCTCAAAAAATATATTTTATTTTTCTCCGATTTTTTTTTTTTTTTTTTTTTTTGTATTTTTGTATAGATACACTGACACAACGACTAGTAAGAAAGAAAAGAGTTAGATTATTGTGATTTTTGCGTAAAAAAAAAAAATCAAAAAAAATCACAGAAATATCAGATATAAGTTTTGAGAGGCCGGCGATAGCCGTGGGTCAATTTCAAACCTTCACCATGGGTTAAGAGAGGCGGCACGTATGACTAAGACGGAGGCATTAGCCCTATTTATTGTGCTAGTATAAAGATGGTATAGCATGAACAGGCACGGCGTTAATATATTGACCAGAATGCCAAAACAAACACAGTTTGCCATAAAGCACTAGCTGATCAAGTAACTTCTACGTCAAATACTCGTGGTTTTTCAGTTTAATTCAACTATGCCATTTGACAAAGGCCTTTAATTATTTATAGAGACTTGGAATGTATGAAAACTGCCAGACAAGTAGACACCCAATACGCAGGCCTCAAACGAAACACTATACCCAAGAAAAGGTGGGACTCCAGGATATTGCAACACAGCTATTCAGAATACTTCCTTATATCAACACTTACAGGCCTATGCACATTCACACGAACCCATTTAATGGTCATGATCAAGCGAATAGCTTATTTAATTAACCCTTGTTAAAGATGAATATATACAGTGTTTAGACGAGTTTAATTGTACAACTAACTAATGAGCCTTGTGCTTTATTTATAAAAAAATATAACAGACACTTATAGGGAAAGTACTCAATTTTGTAATCATTGTTCTACCACCAATGGACATTAAATCATCACTTTAAAAAGGTCACTTTCTGTTAATCGTGGATTTAAATCATTATATAGACAAAGGCCGTTCTGATGCGAAATAATTAGAAATAATTAATTTATCACACACAACTCCGTGTCTGTCACGTTGACCCTTTAATACCAGCAAGTAGACTAACAGTTTTTCAAATCGGAAACTTACCGCGAATACCGCAATTAATGGAAGAGGGACCAGTAGTACAACAAACTTAGATTCTTAAATACGTAACCCAGGTATTTCACTTATATACATAGTATTCTAACAAAAATTAACCGTAGCAAAAAGTGAATCTTCCTCCAGGGCTAAGCAAAGACATCAAGGAAATCTACAAGGAACTTTTAATTGCAAGCTGGGATTGTAAGAAAGTATCCACAGATCTGTGAGCTGAAAATAATTCTTTCATAAAAAATCAATAGTTCAAGGGCCATTTTCGGAAAAATGTACAAATAACGGTAAAGATGAACAAAAAATAAAAAGCTTTTTTAAAAAGTTTTAGAGTCCTCGGCCTACAGCTCAAATCAATAATGGCTTCCTATATCCTGGCACATTCGAATATGACAGCAGTGCCGTCTGTATGTTTTGTTTTTAACTGATTAATCAAGTGCAATGAAAGATGACGGTAGACAAATCTCAAAAGAAACTTTTTTTCCGTTTTTAAATGTACCGATGTATAAGAATGAGTAAAAGGTACATTACCTTTAACTTTTTCGATGTATTAAAAGCATATTTGATGTACAGTCTTTTGAGAATTTAAAATTATTTACATTGTGGCTCCAATTTCAGTGATAACGGTGGAGACAAAATTGTTTTAAACTTTGAATTTTTTTTTTTTTTTCAAAGCTTTATGACAGCTTACGACAACTTTTAGTTTTGAAAAAGAACTATATCATAAAACCCCATTATGAAATTTTGCAAAAATAAACTTTAAAAGTACTAAAAAAAGATAAAACAGGCTAAAAATATGTCTTTACCGTTATTTGTACATTTTTCTGAAAATGGCCCTCAAATAGATTTTTCGACAAATGTGTGATGTAAATTTTGTACCGTGTTTAGTCAGTGTTGGCACTTTAGTAAGATCTAAAAAAAACTTTCAAACCTTTGTTGTGTATGGAAGCCGGTTAGTGTCATGTTTATATACAAGCTAATTAGACGGCGGAGCAATGTATTTAACGTTGAGCATGACCGTAAGCGGCCATAGTAAGTTATAGCAACCGAGCATGTCACGAAATCAGTCAGTTGGAACGACATATCTAAATTTTAAAACCTGTACAAATGTAGTGTTACAAAACGATTTGAAAACATTAAATCATCACTATTGCAATACTGAAAACATTTCATTAGTTTACAGAGAGAAACAAGTATTAAATGGAATTAGTTACCTGTGCGGGGAAAACAAGAAACCCCAAAGTGATCGAAGGCCAAAACCTAGAACGTTGTCTGTGCTAGACTAGTACCTAAAGCCTATAACCCTGCTTGTGATACATAACACCTATAAGTTTAATGGAACCAATCACGCAAAACGTACCGGAAAACCTCTGAAGAATGGTGTGTCCTTAACAAAAGCCGAACTTGGTTTACTCGTCAATGTTAAATTTTGTGTAGTAGTATATAGTATGTTTCATTTCACGTCAAGTCATTGAATATTGCAGAAGTTTTATATATTTAAAATAGAACTTTCCGTCCGTTGAAGACGAAATAAGTTCCATCTAAATTTTAATTGGTTGATTGATTGTTGACTGACTGACGAACAGATTAATGGATGAATTGATTGCGGCTTTGAGTCATACTCAAGGGTATTTATTTCACAAGCCTACATAACTGCAGAGACAAATAAAACTGCCTTTCATTATATTTATATTTATATATAATATCTGCCCTGTTATTCTGATAATCTGGTTCATGGTAATATCCAGAGTCATAAATAGGTTACTTCAATGTACCTATGTGAGTGCTTCACGTTTGTTTTTGTTTTTTGATTGGTCTTTAACGTCGTACTCAAGGGTATTTCACTTACATGGCGACAGGTTGTCTACTTCCCACTGTACACAGCCTTATTACGGTGGAAACCCGGGAGGAAACCTCATAAAAACAAACCCTGCGATTGCCGGAGCCACAACTTGTGACTCGCTCATATACCTGATGGCCGACAAGTGCATCACGTATACTCAAACATTCTTGGCCTCTATCTGCATGAAAACTCTTGATTGTTTTGCCGGAAATCCTAGCTAGCCCCTGGTTTCAATTCTTACAGAGACAAAGAGAGACATTCAATAGATTTCTACTCAACGAAGTCTGGTATACCTATGATTTCCTTCAGGTAATGGACTGATAGACGCCTTTTTTCCCATTTGCATCGAATGAGAGTAGAGTTTTGCTGAATTGCTTCGATGTACAGTTTTAATCTTGGAATTGGTATATGTCACTATTTAAATTAACTTTTTTGATAGGATTCATGCTTTTTGCTAAGTATATATCTGATTGCCTTTGCTGTTTATACCGATACATTTGAAAAAGAAAATACAAAATGGCGTGAGCGATTGACATTGATAATTTATTCTCTGTCCGTCTTCTTGTCTTGGGTGACAGCGTTCTCAAAACTCAACACATGTGTCGCCATGAGTTAGCTAGCGCGCTAGATAGTGAGGCTCATTTTATACGCGCCATTCTGAAAACCCAAGAACAGGGGAGACGACCTAACGCACAGCCGCGGACTATATTCATAGCTGCTTCTAGTGATAACTATAGCAGGCGCTGGCTGTCAGACTTTGTTGTCAAAATACATATGGAAATAATAGGCCTAGATAAGATAAATGATAAGACAATCAGCAGTCGGTTGTTCAAACTGCTATTCAATTCTGGATTAGATAATTGACGTCACTTCAAGTTGAAGACCTATCTCAATTTTAGGACAAGCTGAGTAGCTAGCAGGTCAAAAGTTAATAGTTGAATTTAAGTGATGACCATTTTCGTATGCAGAATTATATGAAATGCAATCCGATTCACTACTTAACTGGTTGAAACCATTTTCCAAGTTTGAAAGAAGTTCGTGACTTTGTTCTCAAGCCATGTGTTCACGACGCATACAGACATGAATATTGATAAATTATGCAATGGTGGTCATTTTGTTTTATTGGACTTGGTGAAATCAATACCAATTCAACATCTGAAGAAGATAAAGCACGGTACACGTTTCAAGTTAATCGGCTAATTTGTTCTCAAATTATCATGTTTACAACACCAAGACATCGATATTGAAAAATTGTGCACTGGCCGCTATATTGTTTTGCGCAATTTGGCGAAACAAAATCCTAACCTTCATCTTAATAAAAGAAAGCTAAATTGCAAGTTAATCGGTGATTTGTTTAGAAGCTATCATGTTCACAAACATAAGAGTGAATATTGTAAAATCATGCAATGGGGTCCATTGTGTTTTAGAGAATTTTGTGAAATACAATCCTGTCTGTTGACTTAAAAGGAGGAGGCTAAATATTTTCAAACTTCAAATTAATCCGTGAATGTTGTCGAGTTATCATCAAGTTCACAACAAGCGCATATATGGATATTATTAAATTATGCAAAACGATGCAATAGCGGCCATTTTTTTTATGGATATTGATGAAATTTAATCCCATCTGTTGTCTTAATATAGTAGTAGACTATATTAAAGTTTCAATCCGTGATATTTTTTTTACAGTTATCGTGTTCAGAAGACTTATAGGCATGAATATGCTAACATTATGCAATAACGGCTATTTCGTCTGGTGAAATGCAATACCATTCATCGTCATAACAGGAAAAACTACATACCAAATTTGAAGTATATCGGTGGATATGTTTTCAAGCTAGTGTTCACACACACCTGTGGAAGGACGAACAGGCCAACAGTCAGACGGATGCCGAGTAGCTCTTCTAAGTCCCCCAGTAGTGGTTTTACAATTAGTTATTTAACCTACTAGTGTTAGCGAAAATCTTGTTTTTGAGCAACTGTGTCCAAATGGCTATTGTCATAATACATGTTTATTTCAATCGGTTTTAATGATTTAAGCCGTTGGTAGTTTCATCGATGTTTAAATGTAAACAAGCAACATTGTAGTAGTTTTGACCAGTGCACATTGTTGTAAGTTATGACCTAGTTATCACAGATCAATCGCTTTGTTTACATACTGAATTTTGTAGAATAATGGCTATTTACTTTCAATTTTCTAGTAGCTTCTCTGACCCTGAACTTATTGTTTTGAAATCTGTTGATTGCTTAAAATTAGTGTTTTATGTGGTGTTTTTCAAAAATTATATCTGAAAAATTCTGCATCTCCCTATATAAGTGAAATCGATTGAATGATTTTTGATCAGTCACAAGCCAGACACTACTCAGTCTAAATAGTGACCAGCCTGCCAAGCCAACTGATATAGAGATAAGTAAACTGATGAATGTATATATGTAATTAATGTGCATTCCGAAAGCATTTATTTCATTGAATTCTGAACCTAGCCTGGATATAGGATCTAAATATGGTCATTATTCCGATGTGGATATAATAGGAACAATTCCGTGTTTTTGTCTTGGAATTGTGTATCTAAGGATTAATACTATAGACTTCGAAGAAGGTGCGGATTGTCATTACAAACCGATTTATGAAGTCAACGCATTTGTACTCAACTATAAGGTAGGTTTATACGCTGATCTATGGTATGCTATGTGTAAGTTACTTTATATATGCCTAATATTTTCATTGTCTCTTACCTTCAATTATATTTCTTGAAGTATTTCTGCCATTGAATAATATACTTTATATCACAGATATTGTTGTTGGTATTTTTCATTAAAATATTGTAAATAAATACAATCGCTGCTCGTTTTTTTTTTTTTTTTGGTTTCTAACGTAACACTATATAGCTTTAAAACATCACACCACCGATACACTGTATATTTTGCTAAACTTGCACAGCAACCTGAATAACCGTATTCCCAATAATTGCCATTGCATGCAGACCTATTTCACGTAAAAAAGGGTTACTTTTAAACGCTACGAATTTGCAAGTAGAGCAGACCACCTATACCCTTTTAAGACAAGGAAGCTGTCATTTAAACACGGATGTGCAGGTTTTCTGGGAAGGGAGACTTTTTAAATGGTATATTATTCCATCGATTTTATTGGTAAATTAATACCCTAAATTAATCCGATTTGTAATGCATACCAAATCGTTTAGAATGGATACAAAATCATGTGGTATGCATAAAAAATACGTATTTTAAAATATAATCGATCGCGGCAATCTGATCCCCAGCGGCCGACTTGAGCGTACAAACGTGGCGATCGACCCAGCGATCCGAAGTATTTGTTACAGCATAAGTCACGTGATTTGTCAAATATGAACGAATCAAAACAGAAATATATTTACTCATATTTACTCAAGACGAAGACTTAGTTGGGAGAACAGAAGATTTTGGAAAATAATTTCGCACAGAGTTCAATCGTGTAAGATAGCATTTCGTGTGTTATGTGAGAAGAACTCCAACTCGGATTGGTTTAACAGCACTGATTCGTGCGAATGTAGTCGCTTGCATGAACACACGGGCGATCAATCTCTGGCGATTAAAAATCGACCGAAAATATCAAACATGTTTATGATCCGATCGAATGGTCCGCCGACGGGCTTCGACAATCATAATCCTTGTTCTAACCTGAACAAAGTGGCGATTTTTTCAGCGATTAGTACAATCGCCACGATAATAATCGCCCATGTGTCCCTAGCATTATACCGCCTCACCGACCAGAATGTCATGCTGTGATGTAGAAAATTGAAAGGCTGTTGTTTTTTGGGTTTTTTTTAGTCACAAATGGATAACAAAAGAATGAATAAATGGATCGAAACCAAAATGATACCAGCACAGCTCCACCTTATGAGGAAACTAAATCCAAAATATGGACTTGATTGGAATGGAGGTTTCCAAGATTTGCTGATAACAAAAATGTGTAAATTATGGGCAAATGACTCAATTAAAGATGAGCAGACAGACAGACAGGAACCAAAATGTAACCTGCAAAACTAGAACATGTGGGGAAGCTTTGAATAAAATATTAATGTGATTGGAGCAGCAGTTTCTGAGATATATTGATAACAAGAATTGTTATGGGATGGACAGACGGACCACGGAGAGTGATGAGAATAGCCCACAGTCAGAATGACTGTGGGCTAAAAATAAGACAAAATGTTCAGTCACCAAAAACGGCATAGCATCTTTTTCAAAAGCAGCTCATTGATTGGTCATCCAAGACCCACCAATCACCTCCATATGAAATCATTTTATCACATGATCTTAGCTTACCGTTTGTTTGTTTGTTTGATTGGGGTTTAATGTCGTACCCATATATATGACAACAGATTGTACACTTGACACTGTTCCTTGCCGTAAGAGTAGAAAACCAATAAGAAACCCTGTAAAAACCAACCCCATGATTGCCAGAGTCACATCATGCACCTCACTCATATGACTAAAGGTCAACAGACAAAACGCGATCTCACCTTAACCACCAAGCCCCGGCTTCAGGCCCCTGACTAAATGAAAACCCAAAGTTCAACTTACACGGACATCCTGACCTCTTAGCACTATAAACGGGTGCAAAGAATCCACAATTTGGTCTCCGATCTCCAACTCAGACCTGTAAGTAACACAGGAAAATTTTCATATTTAAACAATATTATTTATGTAAGGCTATTTCAATCACATAAAGCCATGTTTGTAAGCCCTTATTTGGCTAGCTTTGTTTGTTTGATTGGTTTTAACCCTGTACATAAAGACAGATTGTTCCCGTTTAAGTCTGCCTTTCTCTAATAGTTTGAAACAGCAAGGACCTGCGCAACTGCTGGAGTCAACAAAGGTGAACCTAGGGACTTGAACCAGTGATCTGAACATCAAGAACGGATCCCCAAGATCCTTGTGCTCATGGTTGTACAAGATATTTCGAAAAAGATTCACTCAGTTAATAAAGGCTTTCCATTGTGTGAGCTTTCTCCTCTGACAGTTTTATTTTCTTTCATTTTAATATTACTTTTAGCAACTGAGGCTTTCCATTGTGTGAGCTTTCTCCCCTTACCCGTCTGACAGTTTTATTTTATCTCCTTTCAATAGCATTTAAGCCCCTGGCTTATTTTGTTTCTCAAATAAGATGTTGACATTAAAAAGGCTTGCTTGCATAAATTCAAGAGAATTCTAGTAATCATACAGTAATGTCAGATACATGTAATACTGAGAAGAAAAGGTTTTGTCAACGCATTTTTCTGGTTTGATAAATTGAGCCTAGCATTCAAGTTGGTTGAGCTGCCAACTGTCCTCTAAAATTTTGTGTTTTGTTTGTTTGATTGGTGTTTAACATTGTACTCAAGGGTATTTCACTTATATGACGACAGATTGTTCACTTCACTTTTTCCATAGCCTTATTACCGTGGAAAACCTGAGGAAACCTCGTAAAAATCACCCCCGCGATTGCCAGAGCCACAACATGTGAGTTGCTCATATACCTGATGGTCGACAGGTGGACTCAATCCGATGTACAGTAAATCAAAGCAGGTTCAGTTAAGGAAGCGCATTTGCTGGGCCATTGTTGCTGTGAGATAACCTATCAGTCAAACAATTTGGGAAACCTATAAATCAGTCCTCTTAAAATAAATTTGCATAACCATGGGGAGACCCTGTTCTAACCATTCTCCCCAATAGCACAGGTCTAAGGCACATAGGGCCTATATAAAACAAATCACCATTGAAAATCTCCATATAGTCGCTGAAGCACAAAGGTTGAAACGACTGGGAGTAACTGATGGCTGATGGGAACAGCAAAGGAGAACATGTCCTATTCTCCTGCTACAGGTACCTGAGTGTCAACCAGTGGTCGTAGGTAGAAGCAACTAATTAGTAACACCAAGTTGCAGACAATCAGCATGTTCTCAGTCGCAGACAGTCAGTACTTCAATATACACTAGGCTTTGAGGATTTTATTACTCCAATGTCACAGCAGACAAAGCAATGTTATGGCCCATTTTAATGAAAAGGTTCTTACCGTATCGTAATATTGGAAACAACAACAGTCAGTGGAGTTATCTCCCTTAGACAGTTAGATATAAGAAAGTCCATGAAGAATGTGTTGTTTGTTGTCACGGTTATGTTATCTATCTTCACCTGTAGTTTTTCTCCTGTGAATAAAAAAAAAAATGTTATCTTAAAATTTCATTTTAATCTCAAGGTTATTTTACTTTATATGATGGTATGCCAGCCCAATGGTTGAAAAAAAAATATATATTCATATTAATTTTTTTACAAGCCTATGTACAAGTACCAAAAAGGCGCATTGTTATTTATGTACTTTGAAAATAACAAATGTATTCAGACCTATGGTCTTATATACAAACTAAACTATTATTATTAAGTAAGATTAGTAAGTGCACGTGCTATCCTGTAAGCCACATCTCTGGGTCATCAAGACAAGATTTATATGTTTGTATGATTGTTGTACTCAAGGGTATTTCACTTATATGACAACGGATTGTCCACTTCACACTGTACACAGCCTTATTACAGTGGAAAACCGGGAGTAAACCTCGTAAAAACCACCCCATTATTGCCGGAGCCACAACATGTGACTCGCTCATATACAGGATGGTCGACAGGCGGACTCAATCTAGTGAATGGTAAATCGAAGCAGGTTCAGCTTAGGATTGTTTGTTTGTTTGATTGGTGTTTAACGTCATACTCGTGGGTATTTCACTTATATGACGACGGAAACAAATACAGGACATCACAAATTACCCTTTAGCTCTTTTCTTGCCTCTTACGATCGACCGAGGAAGCCGAGGGAGTATTCTGCAGGGCCATGGCCCACCCGCTCCCCCACAGAGGATGTTCAGTTTAGGAAGCACACGAGCTATCCTCTAAGCCACATCCGTGGGCCATCAAGGCAAGAAGGTTAGATCATTGAATATTACCTTTGGGCATTTTGATGGAAAAGCTGCGACTTTTGACCACATCATGGCTGAGCAAATCCTTGAGAATTCTGGGTAGAATCTCCTCTGTTAATCGACAAGCAACATCTCCTGAAGAAAAAATCACATATCATATCAAAGTCAAGTCACACTAGCAGTGAATAATCGCATTTTTAATATGCTTTCTGGCAATGGTTTTTCCAGAAAATCTCCAAACAGACCTAGCAATGAAAGGTGAGTGATCAGTGGCCACTGTCCAGGTGTACATAGTATACCTTTTGATGTGATGTGAACTGATGGATACACTCACCTGCAGGTGCCTGAACTTGATCTCGCTTTTGTTTTTTTTTCATGTGGAGGGCTGCCTTACATTGTAATCATACAAGTAAGTCATCAAATAATTTGATAGATTACCTCCCTTTGCAAACTGATATAATCAAGGGCTTGGGCAGAGAGGTGTCCACCTATCCAAATGGACACCCTGAATTGACCAATTGCCTTAATTGGACGCCTGTTTTAAGACAGTTTGTTTGTTTGATTCATTGGTGTTTAACGTCGTGCTCAAGGGTTTTTCACTTATATGACGACGGACGACAATACAGAACATCACAAACAAATTTGCCTTCTGTTACCCTTTAACACTGCGAACACCAGGGCAATAGAAAGCAACCTCTTTTCTCGCCTCATACGATCAACTGAGGAAGCCGAAGGAGTATTCTTCAGGGCCATGTCCCACCCGCTCACTCACAGGGCTACCATCAGATGTGAAGTGTTTTGATACTGCTGGAAAGTTATTCTACCTCCAAGGTCCTAAGTAAAGACAGTGCCTCTACTCTTCAAACAAACTACCCTTAGGCAGATAGGTCGGAAATGAATTTCTAGAATTCAAATTGACTGATTTGTATTTATACGTGCTTATGTAATATTATTTCTTGCATCTCTGACAGCAAACGTATTATAAGCCAGGAGTTAACCGGGCGCATCAAACCTGCATCACAGACCCAAAGGTAACAACCTTAGAATGCTTAGATACATGTACATGCAGACTCGTTTCTGAAGGGCGCGATTGCGCTCACCTACATTCCCATCTAGAAGTGCGAAAAATTGCACCCGTGCACTCTTCTATCTAAAACATATTGTCAATAACCTTTTTTTTTACATTTTAATCCACAAGACGTAGGTCAAAATATTTCATAATGTACCAAGCGATATCTTCGATTGTTGACTTGATCGACTGTCACCAAAAAAAACTGCCTGTTTTAATACTGTTTGTTTCTTTGTTTGATTGGTGTTTAACGTTGTGCTCAAGGGTATTTCACTTATATGACGACGGATCGTCCACTTCACACTGTACACAGCCTTATTACGGTGGAAAACCGAGAGAAAACCTCGTAAAAACCACCCCCGCAATTGCCAGAGCCACAACATGTGACTCTCTCATATACCTGATGGTCGAAAGGCAAACTTGAACCCGTGAATGGTAAATCGAAGCATGTTCAGTTCAGGAGGCGCACTCCCTACCACTGAGCCAAGGCCGCGGGCCCCTGTTTTAAGAAGATAGGGAGATAGGGAAACTTTCAAAATGAAGTCAAAGTACTATATGGGACACCATACTATTGATTCTGGTTAAGACCCTGGATATAATGTTGACCCTTTCTCTGCTAAATGTCAACACTGAGCACCAATGAAAATCAATTTAAAGCCTAATATAATTTCAGATTGGGAAATATTAATTTGTCTTCTGTTCAAACTAAGAAAGTGCAAAAATAGATAAAATGCTGTCAACATACCCTTTCTAAAAGACACAAAAACATTCTCTATACTCACCACTAACTCCTGCCATTTTGGCCACGACGGCCGATAGTTTCTTTGGACTAAGCTGAGACTTCTTTAATGATAATAAAGGCCACATTGGTATCATGAACTTTGTGAACATATTGTCTGAAAGAAAAGAAAACATTTTCAACTCAGAGTTTTTTTTGCAATAATTAATCTCACTGGCACTGGGATGTAAATTCATGAATTTTGTCCTGCTTTATACTAGATTTATACTAGATTTATATACTGTTTTGATCTGTGAGGATGGACTGTTTGTTTGTTTGATTACGGTTTACAGGCCTTATTTTTTTATGCGAACGTTGATTCAGGTTATGTTGAGGTTACGCAAACAAAAATTCATGCAAACGGTCACTGTTCAGACAAGCTAAGACCATGTACATCGGATGTCTACAGTGTATAATCATTCTACAAAAGATAGCCAGAAAAGGATTCTCATACGCTGTCAGAAATATTTTGTATGATAGAATGGCCATAATCTAAGATTATTTAAGTATGAACCATTTCTTGCTTCACTTATGACTTACAACTTAACTGAAAACGAAACAAGAGATTGATAAACAGCGCGAAATAGAAAACCTAGCGTTGTGACGTGGGCAGCTGGCCCTGGCTCTCCAGCCAATCAAAATCACCATTGGTCTATGGTATTCTTTAACTCTCTTTCCGCTCATTTTGATGTTGACAGTTCACAATAAATGAAACCCAACAGCCTAAACTTGGATAACTTTGTAAAAAGTTTACATTAACCACACCCCATGTGCCTTGGTTTGCCCTGGTAATTACTGGATTAACACTTTGTCTTGATGAAGCCACTCGGATAGCTTACCATGTGCTTCTCAGGCTTTTCATTAACTTTTGAAGTAGGAGGCTAGTTTGTGAAAGTAGGAGGCAGACATTTTTGCGAAGCGAGGCGATTTTGGGCTTTTTGGCAAGCGAGGCGATTTTGGCCAGGGTCTATGGTCCGCCTAGGCCCCGGAAGCTCTGAGGTTTCTAGAAGACTGGAGATGCATTCTGAGCGACTACAGCGCTAAAATGTTAGAATTCAATTTCAGATTTTAAAATGGTTAATTTCAATTTTTTTTAAATGATCACTTGGGTCAGTATTTTTGTACTTTTAGAGTATGTGCTTTAACTGAAAAATCTGACAAAATCCATATTGTTAGACTCTTGTATGCACACATAAATTACATTCACCTTCAGTCAGCTAGAATTGTTAAAAATAAAATAAAGTTGTTTCAGGTTCAAGTTTTTTTTTTTTAAGATAACCTCTATTGGTGAACAAATGAATAAATAAAAATAAACAAAAATGGTTTGATTGTTTGGTGTTTAACACAGTAAAGCAGCCTTACACACTCAGTTATGTAAAACGTTAAATAACTGCCCTGTTGAAAAAATCACTGTTCCTCCAGAGTTTTGGCAATATGTTTACTGCTCAAAACATAACCCTACTGTTCTTACCCCAGAAGGACAGGTATTTTTTAAAAAACGGATACTCGTATATAGCGGACGATTTTCCAAGTCCTGGTCTCGTTGCTATGTTTTCCCTGTTAAAACAATCGCTTATAACAGACTTTGTATATAACGGACCCAGACTGCTGATATATGCGAGTTTTACTGTACATGTTAAAATTTGACCCCCCGACTAGCGGTAGAGTCCTTAAGGCATGTCCATATATACATGGAAAGGCCTTGTGGTAAATTAAAACACAGAATTAAAACATCCAGGTCCTTGGGCGCGATTTATATTGTTTATTGTAGGATGAGAAAATCTTGTGAGCAACGGATCGACGTTGAACTCTACCTTTTGATTGTTTGGCTGTGATTTTGAAGACAAACCCATCAAATGTTCTCTTTGACATCGTGCAGCTCAAAACTCGAAAAACAAACGTGGCCCACAAAATGCGCAGTATTAAAATCATGTGACATCAAGGATGATGCGAAAGTGAAACTAATGAATTGACCAGCAGTTGCATGCAGCTCGATCTAGCTGACATCTTTCCACATGTGCGCTGTGGCTAAGGGACCATATTCAAAATACTTACAGATACAGAAAATAGTGTAGAACTACGCACGCAGTTATTAATGTTTCACATCAAATAATAACCAACTGTTACCACGAGCTCACGATTTTATCATTGTTAAATGAATTAATGATTTTA
>JARFOD010100937.1:0-11951 GCA_031763545.1 Mopalia muscosa
CCATGGCTCAGTGGTAGCGAGTGCGCTTCCTGAACTGAACATGCTTCGATTTACCGTTCACGGGTTAAAGTCCGCCTTTCGACCAACAGGTATATGAGCGAGTCACATGTTGTGGCTCCGGCAATCGCGGGGGGGGTTTTTATGAGGTTTCCTCCCGGTTTTCCACCGTAATATGGCTGTGTACAGTATGAAGTGGACAATTCGTCGTCATAAAAGTGAAATACCCTTGAGTAGGACTTTAAACACCAATCAAACAAACAAACAAATCATATGCTATAGGCAGTGGAGGAATAGGTATCTAACATAAAAATCAAGCCCTACATATTTTAAGGTTGTGTTGTTTTAGCTATTGTTAAAATATTCTTACCCTCTTTTCTAAAACATTAACAGTCAATTTATCTTAAAAGCTCAGTCCAATAGTCAATGTTTTTGTTGTGGATTTTCTAGGTCTGGTGCTTCGACCCCACGCAGAGAAAGTTTGACTGACGATACCACCCAGCCAATGATTAACACTCTATTGTCAGCAGACAAAAACTTCATGTCGAAACTTGAAAAGATGGCAGAAATGTCTGAAAAACGTCATACATTTAAGCGCAGATCACGAGACGATTGGCGTACACGGACACTTCCTGTCACACTTGAGGAAATCCAAGAAGCTGACAGGTTCGTTGTTTTTATTCACAAATAAATTTTTAACACGGTGTTGGGTGGATGTTTTGTTTTTGACACATGTAGGGAAGATGGCCGTTTTGTTTGATAATTTATGTTATGGTTCGGTTTCAATAATGCAGGAATTATATATTTTATTATATTTTGCACTCTTGACATATATCAAAATCTTATGAGTCATTAGCCTTTGTTTGCTTCAAAGCAGTGCATGTTGTTTATTTCACATTCTAAAGTTTCTCAATTAAATTGTTGTAAAGCTGTTGTTTGTAGTATTTTTCGCTATTTTGGGATATTTTGGCACTTTCTAAAAGACACAAAAACATTCAGTGTTGTTTGTATGCAATAGATTTCAATATGGTTTTATGTACAGCAAATAGATTGCTTAACAGAAAGTCTCAGTGTGTAAGATAACTATGACTTGGTGGGGTTTCGGGCTCGGTGTCCTTGCTAATGGTAGTTCAATTAGGCAATGTTTGGAAACAAAGTGGGTGGCAAAAATCCCTGTACAATATTGCTCTTTGGGCTAAGGGACAATACAAAATCGATTTAGTGTCTCGTCTTTCTCTGTAAATTAGCGATCTTGGTTCCTTTCACAATTTTATAGCATTCTGTTCTATTTTTTATCTGACTTAATTTGTTAACTGTGAAGTTAAGAGTGATTTCCTTCACCCATTGGATAATAAAAACCCAATCAAACAAACAAAAATAAAACGGCACATGAGAAAGAAGGAATATTTGCCATATTTATTTTACAGTCTTGAATCCGTGAGCTCCTTCCGTGGGTTAGTAAGAAGAAAGGCAACAATAAACATTTTTGAAAAAATCAAAGAACAGGACAAAATTGCTGCCTTTAACAAACCAACAGAATTCCCTCAACGATTTCGGAAAGAGAAAAAATCCAGGAGATCTGGTCGTTTTAAAACTGCTCCTATCACAGCGGCAGAATTGGGATCAATCCCAGAAGGTCATACTCTTTTGGATCCACTCCGACATCCCCACGCACCTCTGAGTGCTGCAACCTCTAAGGCCGATTCAGGAATTTTATCTGGGTCAGACAATGATTCTGTCCAATCAGATAGCTTGCGAAGCCTCGAAATGGAAATTCCAGACGATGACCCTGCACGACTTAGCGTTTCGGCGAGGACGTCCATATTTAAACAACTGGAAGAACAAGCCAGAACTCCTGAAAAAGAAAAGCCGAAAAATCGATCAATCGGCGCCAAGCGAATGATTGAAAAGAAGAAACGTGACCGTTCCTTGACGCAACCTATAACAATAGATGAAGTGAAAAATGCCAGTGAAATTGCTGATACGGAACAAAAAAGTCGGGCTATACAGACAGAGATCAACGAACTGAAAGCTACAACGATAAAGGAAGGGTCGCCCGAATCAGAAGACAACCTTTCAAGGTTCGTTTCAGTCCAGGTTGTTTTGGTGTGTGCTACGTTAGCTTCCTCTAGAGCGTCTGTCTCCTTGTAGTTTTCACTTCCCTATGTGCGTCCTTAACAATCTGTCTTCATTAATATAATAACACTAAGGTACCAGGTCTTTCCTTACCATACTTGTGACAGGTAATTGTGCAGTTTTTGGCTTTCTATTGTTCAAACAGGCAATTTTAAGAGAGCTTCTTGAAGCCCTCGTGCTCTCAGAATTAAAGAGGAACATGAAGCTGATCCGTTTGTGATGTCTTTGTATTACGTCTGTGATTGTCCTGTGACTGTCCTATCTTCACTTTGTTTGTTGCCAGTGGTGTTGATGGTGATTTCCTTTACCTATTTTGCTGGCACTCCGTCATACTCATGAGTGAAATAACCTTTAGTACAGCGTTAAACCCCAATCCAACAAATGAAAAGTATATTGTTCAAAGAATTTGTAATTTGGCTTATACAAAATTTTTTAGGAGTGTGATTCATATACATGTTAGCAGATTGCTTATATATATATTGTCTTCCCTACTACAATTTTATCAAACATTTTCTTTTTTTAAATTTAAGAGTTTTGTGGTAACTGACCAATTTTTGCACGAACTCCTCTTCATCCAGCAAGTGTCAATTTTCCAAATACAAAACATGCTACATTTATAGTTGTTTGAAATTCTCAGTTCCGGTGGAGTACTTTCACATAATACAAGTAAAATACCCTTGAAATTGGCCTTAAACACCAATCAATCAGCCTCTTAGGTCATACAAACTTACAACAGCTAAATCCCTGTACAAATTTTGGGATTATAAGTAACATCATTGCATAAATTCATCTGAAGTTGAAGTTTTAAAAGTATTTAATGCCGGCCGTATACATCTGGTTGTGTGTAAGCTTGGCGATGAAAATATATGCAGTTTTATGCTTGGAAAAAAAAAAATCAACTCGTAACTATATACATGTATATATATATTGCTTGTTTTTTTATTTTTTTATCTGCACCGGATGGGTGGAGGGATCTTGCTGTTGCCTAGTGCTCTCAGAGCTAAGGGGCAACCCAAAGCCGATTTTGCTTCTTGCATGAACTCATACGATGGTTTCAACATTTCTCTAATATACATGTACATGTATGAATATCAACAATTAAATTATATTTGCTTTTGAAAACCATTATTTATTCTTCTGCACCTGCATGTGCCTTTCTTTTGACACTAACCCCTGTATGGCATGTACTGTATGATCATATGTAATTTAGTTTATCCATAGAATCTGAACCCCATATTATACTGTTTAGAGAGTTCAGACACTAACCCCCTATGGCATGTACATGTATTGTATCATCATGCTTATTACATTTTCAGTTTACCTTGGAGGTGGTCACATTATTGACCAGTTTAGCCTTTTTTTGACAAAAACAATAGGCTACTTAGAAATCTAACTATATGTGAACCTAATTGTTCGATTTAAAGTTCATTACTCTCTAATATTACTTGTAGTTCCTATCGCATACTGGTAAATTTATCCAAACTTTCTTACCATTTTGATACCAGATTGTTTGATATCTTTAATGTTGGGACTTGTTTATGTACAAGTCATCCTTCTAAGGATGTGGCTAGTCATGCAGGTATAATGGCTGGAGGCGGCCTGCTATGAGGCTAGGAACAGTGTGAAGTGAACAATCAGTCATCATATAAGTGAAATTATATTGGGTACGACAGTAAACCTCAATCAATGTTACAGGAACATTAAGATCTAAAAAATGCAGTACATTTGAAAATTTATTGTTTTGTTTACGTGACTAATAAAGTGACTGATGGAAAAGTGAAATACCCTTAAGAAGGGCGTTCAACATTAGTCTGTTGGTGGTTGTCTAAGGGGTGTCACAACCTTGGGTGGTTTGTGCCCTATTCCACAGCTTGTCATATTGTATCCTGTGTGGCTTTTTTGTTGTTCTGTACAGGTGCCTGCTTATTTTACTTAAATTATAGTTAAAAGGAGATTCCTTGGCCTGTTTGCACCTTTTTCAGTTTAATTACCCTTTATGAAACCCAACCATAAATCACATGAGATTTTTTTTTGAAATTATATATCGACTATTTCGAGTATCAGGTATATGAGCGCAATAAGGCAGTGTGAAGTGGACAATCTGTCGTCATATAAGTGAAATACCCTTGGGTACGACGTTAAACACCAATCAATCAAACAAACAAACAATCTTTTGAAATTATATAAATGTCTTATAAGTTTTGTCATGAGGCGGATGATGCAAGATTGTCAAGATTGTGATATTATGTTTATATAAGTTTTAGATTTAAGATAGTCTACATGTATGTTGAACAAAAGCTTTCTCATAAAATTACTTAAAATAAAATAGTTTCAATTTGATAAAATTCATATATTTGAGTTAGTGGGGTTGTATTTCCTTTGTGTCACTTCTTGGGGCTTCCACCTCTTCCACCATTTTATAAGTGAAATACTTGTAGACCATATGGTGATTGGTGAATGCCAAGAAAAAAATGTCCACAGAGTTTTGTGCGTACAAACAGACTATGTGATTCATCCTAATAACAAAACTTTACTCTTTTATCTTGTAAATGTGACCTACTTAAACTCAAATATCATTCACAGTTTAGTTTTTAAAAATAATGTTTTGAATTTTTTGTCTGTTACTTTTATTTCTTTAAAATATCATATTGACTTTTAGAGTTGACTTCCTGTTTAAATATAACATGTTATAACATGAGTACCTCTGAAATACTCTTAATGCTGTGCCAGAATAATATTAGTTAAATGGTGGATTTACGGTGCTTTTTGAAAGTTTCACCTTTGTTATAAGGAAGGTTAAAGGTGTCTGCTAGTTTAGATCACTTGTTAGATTTTACAATGTTTCATCTTGGTTTACCATCAAACACTGAAGATTGATTTGCTGTCCTTTAGACCATCTTTCAACTCCAGGTTTATTAAGGAAGATCACTGATCGCTGCTCCTTTAATAGTTTTCACAGGGTTTCTTCACGGTTTATCATCAAACAATACCTAAGTTTGTCTTTTTGTATGCACAGTTACTTAGGGGTACACTGGGTCAACACGTTCAATTCCATTTTAGGTAAAAAGACCAGTGTGTGCATTGATTTTGTTTGAAAACAAAAGTGTTCTAAATTTGGAAAAATGTACGTTTGTTTTATTTTGTAAACTGAATATCTAGAAAAGTTAATGTATGGTTCCATAGTTACTGTGCCAAGAAGTGAAGATCTTGAAATCCTCAGGAAGTTTGATTCATAGTCATGTGGGGCTTTGATATGGGTAATATATTCTTCATGTTTTATGCAGGGTAAGCTGTACACTCTTATGTTGTTATGTGTCAATGGTGTGTTTCATATCGTAAATATCCTACAGAGCCACAACACTTTTAACACAACTTCATAATACTGTATCAATAACTCTTTTTTTGTTATTATATAGCTAATTTTTTTTGCATATTTACAAAAATTTATTTTTATAATGTAGGCCTACAATATAACTCTCTGTATATTGTATAAATTGGAAACCTTGATCAGTAACTTGACTCCAGCTCCATGTATTTTTTGACAGCCCAAGAGCGTACATTATTTAACCTGTTTGAGCCAGAAAGAAGTACAGCTTATCGGCAGTACTGTGCTGTATGAGGGAAATCACCCGTTGTGCTATTGGTAATTTTTTACTCCTGAAATGTCAATGTTATGACTAAAATGCAATAACGTTAGTTGTACAGCCTCTACTGATAATTGAATATTCCAATATAGCGAACACTTTATATTTGATGGATCTGTTATTTGGACTTTTCCAAGTTGGAGTACACAGCGGTCTTGTGAGTGAAATACCCTAGCCAAAGTACAGCGTTGACAAATATTGTGTAATTTGTGGGTTTTCACCAGAAATGTTGTGAGGAGCTATGTCACTGTTTTTTGGTAGGACTGGTCTACTGCTTGACAAGTGTTGCTTACTTTCAGTTTTAATGAGAGTCCCATATTCATATTGCTGTTTCCGTGGCTTTTTTTTTTAAAGAAATGTTGTGAAGGACTGTGTCACTGTTTTAGGAGGACTGGTCTACTGCTAGACAAGTGTTGCTTACTTTCAGTTTTAATGCGAGTCCCATGGATGTAAAAATTTCATATTGCTGTTTCAGTGGGTTTTTTTTTACAAAAAATGTGAGGAACTGTCAACCTTTTGGATGTACTGCTAGACAATTAAGTGGTTACTTTCAATTTTAATGATAGTGAATTTAATGACTGTAAATGAGAATTGTTATGAGCATGGATGTAATTTAATATGATCTCACACAAGGAAGACACTTTTCAGGGACATTCGTCTAGTATGACGAGTGCACCCAATTGTGAAGGCCTGTTCCTGTGACTAAGTAAGGCGTGCAGTTAAATAGTCCTACCGTTTGAGTTCACTACTGAGTGAACAGATCTGTGACTCTACACACAATTGACATGTTGACACATAAACATAGATGTCCGCAGATTTAACTAAAATGATCTTTTCTGATAGTTCGTGACAAAATAGCACTTGAATAGCATAAGGCACTTGTCTTATTGGATTGTAAGGGTGCCTGAAGCTTGGAGGCCATCCACTTGTTGGTTGATAAATCTAGCCGGACAAAGCTGACTATGGTATGTTATGTTTTTATAGGTTTATGACTTTGCACTTAGGAGCTTTGAAATACGATATATAAGACGAGAGACTTGTTTTTATATGAAAGTTTTGGGCTATACAGTTGACTTAAGTAAATGTTTTTAGCTGTCTTATTTAGAAAACACTCAACAGTCCTGTCAGAAAATAAATAGATTTATGAATTGCTGCTGGTTTGGGAGAAGTTTGTCCAAATGTCAGTGGGCTGATTAGTATAGGGCTCTAGGATTCTCCCTGGATTAATATTCTCTGGTCGTCGGTGTTTTCTAGGCTTGGAATATTTTGGTTTTCAAATTGTGAGCTCTGGATAAAAGTCTGTTGATGGTCATGTCATATTTCGATGTCTATTTCGTTGTCAATGAATGATGTCATTCACCTTACATGAACATAATGAACATCCTGTTGGTATTCTAGTCCTGGATTTTACAGGTGGGACCATCACATAAATAAGGTGATGGCAAATACACTATTACCAGTTTATTGACCTCAATCTGACTGATTTATTTTGGATCACAAAAACCTGGTCATGAGTTTTATTTAGAACGTATAATTTGATTTTAAAATGCACAATCCTCAATACTTTCTATTATTAAGAATCTGTCCATTTCAAACAGCACAATGATATTTAATTTGTCATGTTTAATCCGTCATACAAGTAAAATACTCTCTAGCATGGGAAAAACATCCAATCAATCAATCATTTTTAAATGCTAATCAAGTATAACAGCATCAAAGCAAATTTTTAGATCACTTCTAGGCCTACTTACTTTCAAAAGCTATGGATTTATAAAAAGCCTTTTGGGTTGAGCTATTGGTGAAATTGCATTCAGATGACCGGAACGTTAATCTTTCTGAACACAGATTTTCTTATTTTTGGGTAAAATTGTTGTAGATTTGTATAAAGTAAGAGCATTCGTTTAATGGGAAGGATTAAAATTGATTGATTAAAATAGCTCACATTGTTTCTCTGCACTCTCTCACTTTCAGAGGACTTGTAGGCGGCCGTGATAGTCAACCCATATGTTCTTCCCTCGTGGAGCCCTTCTTTCTTTTCTGCCTTGTAGTAATGCAGCTGATTCAAATGTTTAGGTATCAACATCAGATTTAATAACAAAAACATTCAGAGTTTTCAGTTTTTCAAATAATTTGGTTTTGGGAATCACTTTCAGTGTTTTTGGAGGGAGTTTCCTGTTTTGTGTTGCTCTATGATCTAACGGGTGATCTTCCTTATTCATGTTGCCCTATGATCTAATGGGTGATCTTCCTGATACATGTTGCTCACCGTTTTAATGGGTGATCTTCCTGATACATGTTGCTCACCGTTTTAATGGGTGATCTTCCTGATTCATGTTGCTCGCCGTTTTAATGGGTGATCTTCCTGATTCATGTTGCTCACCGTTTTAATGGGTGATCTTCCTGATAAATGTTGCTCACCGTTTGAATGGGTGATCTTCCTGATTCATGTTGCTCACCGTTTGAATGGGTGATCTTCCTGATTCATGTTGCTCTCTGATCTATAAAAGATATTTTTGTTACACTCTGATCTAAGTAAGCAGTGACAAGGAGGTAATGTGTATCGCTGTCACAAATCAGACATACTAACAATGTGGCTTTGGGAATGACATATAATGCTTTATTTGAGGTAGATTGCACTTTTTTTTACATAAACCTATTCTTGCCTCAGTTCTAACATCTCCACTATTAGTATTTTGTATTTATTGATATAAAATTCAGCTTTTTTTTATATATATCACAAAATGTTGATTTTTGTACTATTATCCAATTTTGATTGACTTTAATTGTTGTTTTTATTATACTTTATTTGTATTTGTTTATTGGTGACGATTTGACACATCACCCTTAATCACCCTGTGACTTAATAGTGAACAGGTGTATAGATAAGTCAATAAGATTTGGTATAGAGTTACCTGCCCTTGATTTACTTGTTATTGATGACAGACATTCCGTATCATCTTGGTAAAGAGTGTTAATGTCACCCATGACAACTAATGTTTTCTTACATTTCTTAGATGGTTGTTGAGGGCTTAACGTTTCTCTGTTGCTCTTTAAGCTCAAGGGCAACATACATCTGACCTATTTATGGTTGTTTAAAACAGTTGACCTCTGAACTTCCTTAATCCATTGCTTTTGAATCATGAGCAGTTCAGAGGGAGCTTCCAGTTGCAATGCAGTCCTCATATTAGTGAAATGATATCACATTGACAACCAACTGAAGGAACATGATAAGTGTGTGGGGTGGGGGGTGAGATGTTGAGGAGTGTGGATCTGTTGTCTATATTGTTTGACTTGACAGAATCCTAAAGTAGACTAATTGGGTCAGCAACAAAATGTCCAACTGAAACCTTTCATATTTTCAACGGATTATAATGAAATTTTATTTAGATAAAAGATCACTCCAAAATAGGCAGTAAAAAGTGTTGTTTCTTTATTATTTATGTCAGGATGTTGAAAGCGGAGAAAAAGATAATAAAATTGATCTAATTTAACAATGTTCATTGATATGTATGTAGTACTGGCAGCATTGAAATTAATACATTTTTCTTTTTTTAATATTCACCCATTCATATACTTTTACATTTATTTCACTTAGGATGAGCCTCGCTGACAAACTCAAGCTTTTTAGTGAAAAACCAGAAGCACGAACACAAGCTCCACCACAGCGATCCGATGCCCCCGTTATCCGACGTCGAAATCGAAAGCAAGCCTCGAGGTTTAATACACAGGTATTGTTGCCACATATTTACAATTTATCAATTTCGTATGAATAAACCCCCGAAGTTGAAAATCCATAAAGTCTTACTTATTATGTTATCATCCCAACTTCTAAATGCCTCTCAAACCAGTTAATTTAGCAATAAATGCAAAAACAAATAATTTTTGTTGACCCTATCAGTTAACATAAAAATTTAGACTGGCATCCTATAGCCCTGAATTATTTTATGTGGTGGTTTATTGTAATTAGACATAAAATTTATGACACCATGCTGTGAAAATATAGCTTATGATTCATTTATGACTCCTTTATTGATATAATAATCTCTACCAATCATTGAGGTTATAAATTTCTCAAAATGTCAAGCAAAACCAGTGGTTTATTTATGGCTGGCTTGTTGACTTTGTGATCTAGAGCAGCAATTACAGTTATAAATTTTATTATCTGACTCTAAGGACATAGTGACCTCAATAATAGATATTTGCCCCCCTTTCCTGTGAGTGGGAGGTTACAAACATACTTATTGTTCTATTTCACAATGATTCTTTGTCATCAGGGATTTGACTTGATTTTAGTCACCAGAATTTTATAACAATAAATAGTGTTCTATGGGTACTGTATTTGTATGAAAATTATATTACATTTTATTATATAAAAGAATGCATATATTGTTGAAATGAAATCATTGGTGGAATATAACCCAAAGGACTTATTTCACCGTAACACTTTTTTTAGCGTAGTGCAAGGGTGGAAGTCAGTGGAAATCATGGATTTTAAACTTTTTAAAATACTAGTAGTTGTTGAAATTATTCACCTATAATATAAAACAGTACAAGTGAATTATTTCTTAAAATTGTCATGAAGTATGTTGTGATTATTTCTAAAGAGAATAACGACACCACAAGTTTTTTCTTAATCGTCTTTTGCAGCCAGTTACAACAGAAGAGGTAGAGAAAGCGTCCAGAATCTCACCACTGGCCATGAGCTTGGCAAAACCTCCGGACAATGAAATGTTACGAAGTCTACCAATCGCCGCACAGATCGAAATGATGGCCCAGCACGCAGAGGCAACTTTATCTCAGTCAAGTTCAAGGGCTGGTTCTCAGCCTAGTTCCAGGGCAGGATCGCAGCCAAGCTCAAGAAGAAATTCTGTTGGTGCAGAAAGTGTAGAAGCAGATGAGTCAGGTAAGGGGAACTAACTCTTAGCACTATTTTGTCAATTTCTTTTACTGGTTAATGTCATATGTGAATGAACATTTTGCTTGGTAATTCTTGTTTTTTAACAATTATTTTGAATGAACTGAATCTTGTCTGGTAGCAGACAAAACTGTTTTAGTTTCAAAATTTTAAGAGTTTGTTGACTCCTAATGTTCTACCTCGAGCCGTGGCTTAGTGGTTAGTGAGTGCACTTATAAGGAGTATCAACCTGTTGACAATCGAGTGGATCACACCATGTGGTTCCAGCAATCCTGGGGGTCCGTTTTACATGGTTTCCCCTTGGTTTTCCACAGTAATTATGCAAGTAACAATGTGAAGTGGACAATCCACGGTAATATAAGTGAAATACCCTTGAGTATGACGTTATACTCCAATCAAACAAACAAAAGAGTTTAAGTTCTAAGATTTTAACATAAAAAATGCTGAACGATTAAAAGAGTATTTATAACCTCAAATTTTGTTGATAAACAATGCTTATATCTTTGCTAATTGTGACAATTTTACAGTATGAAAACAGACAAATGTCTGGTTTGTTTTCCAAGAGATCTTGATGGAATCAGTCATCTGACTCTCAGACACAATTCCCAAGCCTTAAAAATAGCTTCAGAAGAAGCAATTTTATGGACTAATTTTGAGGAGATTTAGGGTAATATGTGTTGTTACCACACACTGTTGTGTTGAATTCTCAGTGGAGATTCAAATAATAATATTTTAATTTACAGATATAAATGTTTTGGATTTAGTCTGGTTTAACATGTAGTGAAATGATTTAAACAATAGTTTATTTCTTGCAATAAGAAATGGGATCTGCGAACAGGCTAGGCCTATTTTAAGACATTACTCAACACATTTACTGAAATATTTGGATTCAAATAACACAAAAGCAGACAGTTAAAAAGTAAACAATTATGTTATTGTGTCTTTGTTTTACATGTTGTGTTGCTTGAATTTAGAAAAATTCAATGACTCAAATAATCTTAAGTATTTCAGAAAACTGCCTTTAAAGTAACAAAATTCACAGCATTCTTGTAGAAAAGGTAGTAATGACAGCCGCATACTGTTTAATAGACCTCTTACAATACATCTATGGCAGAGAATTGAGAGGGAGCTCCCAGTTGCCCTGGTTCTAGGAGAGGTGTGATGTCCTGTCTCTTGAGATTGTGTTATCTTTGTTTGTTGCCAGTTGTCTCCAGGGTGGTCACCTATGACTGTCATAACTTAAAATGGGACGGGGGGGG
>JARFOD010100948.1:0-16525 GCA_031763545.1 Mopalia muscosa
TGCCACATACGAGAGCCGGACAGGGGGAAAAAAAAAAAAATGCCGGATTTTGGGTGTACGTACTTTATGGATGCCCCTTTACTATATATGTTGTGAACACTCTAACTCTGTAACAAATTCACAGATTAACTTGAAATATAGTCTCATCTTATTTATATTAAGACAACAGTTTGGATTGAGTTTCATCAAATTCCGTAAAACAAAATGGCCACCAATGCGTCATTTTACCATATTCACACCTCTAGGTTCTGAACATGATTAATTTTAGATCAAATTCACAGATTAACTTGAAACTTGGAAGTTAGTTTTCTACTACTAATACTTGGGATAGGATTGCATTTTATCAAATTATACACAAAGTAATAGGGCCCCCATCGTATAATTTTTCAATATTCATCTCTACATTTTGAGAACAAATTCACTGAATAACTTTTACAGTAGCTTCCCCCCATTAAGACAAATATTGGGATTTTATGTCTACAAATTTCGCAAAAAAAATGGCAGCCGTTGCATAATTTTAATATATTTCAAACTTTGAAAATAGTTTCCTAAGAAACTGATGGGATTGCATTTCATTTAATTCCACAAACTTTTTCTATTTATGCTATAGATTTGGTTGTATTTCACTAGGTTTCACAACTTATATGGCTGACTTCGCATATCACCCCAAAATGGTGATAAACACCATAACTTTTACTCTTTGCTTCTTTGAAGAAAAAATATTTCTTAAACAAAAGTAGGAAAAGGTGATATGACTGGGATAATGAACATATATTTAAAAAAAAAAAATCCTCTAATGGTGGACCTGCTAGATACTCAGCTTGTCAGAAATTAAACCTGTCAACATTTTACAATTTCCTATCTTTCCATGCTAAATTTCAAAACTTCTACCTGTCATTTCAATCATTTTGAGACATCTGCCTGTTGAAAATGACTGGAGAACTAAGACTATGACCAGAGCTACCATTTTTCTAATCATCCACAAAGGTTACATCCGTGTTAGAATATGTTTTACATGTCCCTTAATTTATGTGTGACTACAACATATGTTGTCTTATTGTTGATTTTGTCAGAAGAGTAAGCTGAGAGATGTTGAGTATGAAGATGGTATGTTTAGAAGAGAAGAAGAACCACAAGATAAAGATTCTGAAGTGGAAACAGATTACTACTGGTCTGATGAATGAGATGCTCCGCTTACTGTATATACCTACTTTAATAAATTTTTAATTGACAGATGAGAGGAGAGCGGAATGTTCGTCCTGACATCGGCTCACCCTTGAAGGCAAACAGCTAACCTAACTTTTTTGTGTAGTCTGTCTGACTTTTAATTTTCTTATCTTTCTGTAAATAATTTTCCAACCTCAGATGTACTTTGCTAACTGCAATAGTAATCCTGTTGTACATATTTTTATTCCAAACTACCTGATTAAGTACATGTACCATCGCTTTCAATCTTATTTTTAAGTTGTGTAAAGTAAAATATATTACCTTATTGTTTTAAGATGTATCAGTTTCAATGTGTCAGTTAGGATTGGGAATCTGCCTGTCAGAAATACCTATTCCGAGAAATTCTGTCTGTCAAAATTTTACATGTTTCTTTTTTTTTTCCATGTAAAAATTCTGATTACCCGCGATTTTAAACAATTTTGTTGACTGAACACGTGACAGAATTTATGGAGAAAAAATTCTTACTTAACAAAACTTCACAAATGTACCAGTCGAACCAAGCTCTAGACAATGGCTTCACTGTGCTTAATGAAAACATCCAGCTGATAAAATGACGCAATCCAATATTCTGTTCAAGACCATAGCCTTTGAAATAGCACTTTAACCATGACTGTGACCATTTTTTAAATCATAAGCCTTAAGCAGTGGACCTGCTATATACCAAGCTTGTAATTAATTTTAAGAAATCATTTATTATTGTGTACATGTATCCACAACAACAAAATTGATGTCAAACATAAGTTTTTTTTAAATCTAATTTTGTTTTATCTACTTAACCAACGTGTGGTTGGAGAGAGATTCCTGTCGCCCTGGTGCTTTCTAAGCTAAATAGGAACAGGAAGCCGATATGTTTTGTAATGTCTATGCATTGTCCTGTATTTGTCCTGTGATGTTTTTGTCTGTTGCCAGTGGTTTTGTGGGTGGTTTCCACAACCCATTGGTCTGACACGTCATCATGTGTGTGAAACAACCTTAAGTACTGTGTTAAACCCCAAGCAAACAAACAATCTGCTTAACAAAAGAACAAAATTACTTCTTTGCTCATACAGTATTTAGGAATTTGATGATGTGTCTAAAGAATTAAGTCTACTGATATAAAACATTCTTGGTTATCCTTGAAAATAATTTAAGACATATAATATATATAGGTACATTTGTTTTAATTCTAATTGCATTTGTTCATGTCAGATATTCCGATTTTCTCAAAGCCCAAAGATTATGTACAACTAGCTGACAATTTTTAATGATTTTTTTAAATTAAAATAATTTTAATAGAGGAGAAAACAAATCTTGTATGTTTTAAACTAAACCGGTTCTGTTCAGTTTGTACATAGAAACTTATAAAAACGGCTTAAATAATTTTTTAACATATACTGCAACAAGGTAAAACATGCATACACATTAATTTGGTGGGGTATCCTACTTCCATTTTAAAATAACCTTGTTAAATTAACAAAAGCTTTTAAATGAAGATAATTAGGATGTAGCACAGTGAAGTTTGAATGTGATTAATTTGCATGAATTAGTAGGAAAAGAGGTCAAAGAGGTAGCTTGAAGCCTTGTGTGGGTTGACCTCTTGATAATTCACAAAACTAATATAATTGTATTCAAAGTTCTTTTTGAATTTTGCTGTGCCATATTCTTGAAAAAAAAATATAATAATAAAACTAAATAATAGACTTTATTAATACTTGAAATCGGGGCTTAGTAATTATCATGATGATAGCAACAATAAATTCCTTAACATCACTTTTCTTTTTTATTTCTTACAATATTTTCTCAAAATAGATGACAATCCAACACTAATGAGTTTAGAAACAATCTGCGCAATGTGGAACTTGACGTGAAGTAGTACGACCTTGTTCACTATGTGGTGTAACATAGACATGTTTGAGTATGCAAGGTCATATATAGAAAAAAAGGCAATTGATGCAACATTATGATTATTCAAAGGCAGAGAAATCACTTTCCGTGTAACAGAAATGCCAGAGTTTCACTTTCATATACTAATAAATGATTAAACTTTCTACCTAACTAAAACTCTTTCTAAATTGCTCAAAAAAATATTTACAAAATAAAATGAGGCAAAATGGAGTGCATTATATTTGGGTCAGATAATACTCAGATTTCACATTAATAAAGGAAATAAACATATTTGATTGCAATACTGGTTTATATTAGGGGACACCTATTTCACCTTTCCAAACATGGCTGTTGTTTGAGATTTAAAAGACACATTAAACAATGGTATTTGTGATATATATAATATAATAAATATCTTGTTTGCAACATATTTATCATATACTTTATCAACCATGTTATTTCCCCCTTACTAGTATCTTCTGAGTGGACCTTAAATGTTAATATTATAGTAGATTTATCCCTGAGTAGCATTGTTTATCTAAACACGCTATCCATGCTTGTGAAGATGTCGTGTCCATACTATTTCATGTATTTTATATTACCTCTTTCTGTTGTTATTCTTGTTGTTATAAAGAAGCTGTTGGACACAATTTCTTTAACATTTTTATTTTTTAAATTTTTTTTTGTTGAAAATGAGATCATGGTCTTCTAATGTGTCAAAATTGATGAAATTGGATTTATATTTACAGGATATTAGACCTTTATCAAATATGTTCACCACTGTTTTAACACATTTGTGTTGATTTATGACGAGTCCAGTTGGATATGAGTTTGCCCATCCACTAGATCAATAAAATCTAACCTTGAGTAAATGGTTGAACCAAAGTAACTGAATACTGGAATGATGGGTCTGTCCATAGGCTGTGTACTCAAAACAACTGGGACTACTAAGTTCATACAAGACTTATTATTCTAGGTGAAGGCAATGGCATGGCAACAATACATTGCACTAAAAGGCGAAACACTTGTATTTATGAATTTCTGATTTATCTTATATGCAGCATTTAGAAATTGATTAACTTAAAAAGCAAAACTTTATACGTATGACAACTTCTTGTTTGTTTTTGATGCGTTAAAAATAAATGAGAATTTGCAATCCATATAGCGTTTTTTTTTCTTCAGTTAATCAGTTTCTAAAGATTAAAAGATGTATTGCATGACACAGTTTCCAACCAACAGTTTATGCTGAAATCACAGCAAGCAATTGCTGGACTGACCTCATATTGTAAACTATGTATCATTAGTTTAGTCTAATTCACTCTTATAACTGATACATGTTATGCCTCATGAAGCTGATCATGTTATACAGTGCCGTTTTGACCTCCCATTGATAATTTCATAGCTACTTATAACAATAGTGATTAGATACATGCTGGTGTGAAATGTATCATTAAATAAACGTTTTTGTTAATCTGTTGCTGCCTGGCTTTGTTCTCATATGGTTTGTGTGGTATGGTATGATCCCAATATTTGTGCTACAGTAAATAAGTTTTCTTTAACTTGATTGTACATAGATAAATTTGGCCCCAATCAAGATGTTAACTATATGAGCAAAAAAAATAATGCTGCATTACACTTTGTGGAAATTGGTGGTGAAAGGAGGTATATAGAAGGGATAAGATTGTTATGGAAAAATAACCCTGAAATTCACAGGACAAGTTGTTAAAGTTTCAATCCCAAGAAGAGGCAGACTTTGCTATTAGATCTATGTAAGTGCACTTTAATAGGGCTGTGTTACCATGACAATGAGCAAAGCCTAAGGAGACAAAAGCTCTACATAGTACAGCTGCTTCTGAATTACCATAGAATGATTATCTACAATATGTTAGTGGTAGCGAGTGCGCTTCTCAAATTGAATTTCTAAACTGAGTCCGCCTGACGACCATCAGGTATATGGCAGTCACATGTGTTGTGGCTCCGGCAATCGCGGGTGTGGTTTTTACAAAGTTTTCTCCTGGTTTTTCACCGTAATAAGTCTGTGTACAGTGTGAAGTGGATAATCCATCATCATATAAGTGAAATACCCTTGAGTACGACATTAAACATCCAAACAAACAACATAACAGTATCTTGGGCCCTCAGACTAAGGGCCGTTTGTTTAAAAAGTAGCAATCTCTTTACTTAGCACGCAAGAAAATTAACTTTCCAACAATATGGAAATGCTTCATTTAGTGTCAATTTTTGCTGGAATACATTGCCGTTGGACATATAGGGGAAATACATTTAAGCGCAGTGTAAAACACCAGTAAAGCAATGTGTTGAAATACCCTTAAGCATTGTGTAAAACATCAATAAAGAAATATGATGAAGTACCCTTAAGCATGGTGTAAAACATCAATAAAGCCATATGATAATATACCCTTAAGCACAGTGTAAAACACCAATAAAGAAATATGTTGAAATACCTTTAAGCAATTAAGAAGCATGATGGTACCAAGATTATCTGAAAAGCCAAAGGACTGCGAATCACTATTTGTTCAGCTTTCAACTGGTCATTCACTCATTTCCACAATTAATAATGTTTAAGATGAGAGCGACTATCTGCCACTCATAAAGGCAGTGATATACATAGCACGATGAAAAAGAGTAATTCCTTCATCATAGCCCTATGTCCTGCCTATCTCAGCTAGGCTTTAATGTGTCAACTTTTGCGAGAACTTCAATTAAAACTTTATTTAAACCTCCGGAAAGAAAGTAGGAGTTAATTTTTTTTTACTACGGTTAAAAAAAAAAAATCAGATGTATGTTTTGAGATAGCAGAGGATCAATTTCCAATCTTCACCATGGGTTGAGATAGGCGGGACTTAGGGCTTAGAAGGATCAATTAAACCTATTCATTTTGCTATGATATACATAGTTTAATACATAAGAATTAGGCTATGAGAAACAGTAGTGCAATCCAGGTTTACCTCGTGTGGGGCACTAACAAAAAACACAGTGACATAATCGATCATAGTTGCTATGGTTGAATTGTGTTTCACAAGTTACTGAAGTGTAAACAATTAAATCGGCACTGATTTGCACGCTTGGCCAGCAGAAATGTCAAGTCTTTGGGTTCGCTTCGGACGGGTCACACCAGCTAGCCTCCCTTGATCAAGAAGTGCTTGTTCTAACAACCACCACTAGATGGCGAACATGCAGTATGTTTACAACATGGCGACGGAAGAAGCAGAGTCCGGCTGCTCGTCGCCGGTTTTCCCGCCGTATGAAAGTCAACAAGAAACCTCCTACACTTATGTCAAAGCCCTTGGAAGGGGAGCATTTGGTGAAGCTGTATTGTACAGAAAAAGCGAGGTGCGCTCGAATATTTCGATTGAAATTGAAACAGAAAAAATTTTATTCGATAACTAGGCACTATCGTCTGTAGTCAGTATTGCATACGCGGTACCTGGATCTAATCGTCTGGCATTAGCTTATCACAGTGTATAGGACTAATGCCTACGACACGTCTATCTCATCCCGTGGTGAAGATTGTAAATTGATCCACCGCAACAGGCTTCATTTCAAAACGTACATCTGATTTTTCTAAGATAAACAGGAAATTATGACTATCTTTTCTGACGGTTTTCAATCTTATTATTGCAATGGTAGATAATTTATGTGTCAACTTTGACCAAAAATCAAATAAAACTTCATTTAAAAGTCAGGAAAGAAAAAAAAAATCAGTTATATGTTTTGACAGGCTGGTGATAGTGGTGGATCAATTTCCAACCTTCATCATGGAGTGGGACATAGGAATAACATGGAGGAATTAGCCCCATTCGTTGTGATAGAATTAGCCCTGTTAACATGACAGTGAGTAATTCCCCTTAGTCCCTAACAGTCATGCAGTAGTCAGAGCAATGCGCATACATAAGGTATTGGCCCAGCACCATGCAAGTAAAATCATTAAAATAAAGATATGCAGTTTGACATGTCCCATTTATCCCCGCTCTCTAACTTACAGGCATACTTCGTCACTTTAACATGCAGGAGATAGGAAAACTGCCAAAATTGGACACCCAGTTATTTGAAAAGTGAATTAAAATGATCATTTTGGACACCTTACTTCTGATTTCTGGCTAAGCCCCTGTTTCCCTCGCTGTCAGAATTCGTGCAACCACGCTATCAGTGCTCATACTTGTGCAAGTTGTCATCCACATGGCTTGATTACAAATGAAGTAATGGCGTGAGCCACAGACTGGAGTTGATAAAAAGTGCTGAAAGATGTCTGTAAGGTAGCGAGGCCTAAAAAAAAAGGTTTTGTTTCCTCTAACGGCTTGAAAAAAATATGTCTAGGCAGGCAGGATTTTTTTTTTCATTTTGTCAAATTATTTTTTTTGTCGACGTGTACAGAACAGTAGATATTAAATAAAACTATTACAGATGACCAAAAAATATTACAAAAAAACGAGTTTGGTATCAAAATATGCCATTTTGTGAAGGTCTTTTGGAAAAAAAAAATTTTATTATTTTTTTTCAAAAGCCAATAAAAACTTTAGACTTGGAGCTATTTCGTTGGGTTAGAGGAAACAAGACATTTTTTTTTTTTTGGCCTTATGTATGTGGATTGCTCAACTGCATGACTGTGAGGGGAAGTCTAGCATTTGTTTTAAATAACATATTTCTTCCCTAATTCTCTTAGCTTGTTGTATGTCAAGTACCAAATGTTATAATGATACAAACTCAGTTCCAAAGGAAGGCATACTCTGTATTTCACTCAGCAATCTAGCCTTATTAAGTGATACAGAGTTAGAGTGCACATAACTGAAATTCCAATTTTTTTTCACCGACCAACTATCATGGGTTAATTAGCACTATCCAATAATATGTGATATACTGAACTTCCAGACACATTTTATATGCCAAACGTGATAAATGATAAATATCAAATGTCGACTGCCTTTTTAGAAGGACTACCCTGACTGTTGATTTGAAATTTTGGCAGAAGGGCCTCTAATTTCCACTTTTTAGGCATATTTGCCTAAAAAAAGGTAACAGTATTTTGCCTTGGTTTGCTAATTTTTTTAAATACATAAATGTACCTTGGTGAGTCACACTACGAGGCCTAAGTCACAAGACCTATAGAGTCGACTGTTTATAGTAGGGTTTACCTTAGACAGTAGGTTTCATTGAACTGTCATTAACCTGTAACACACAAGAGTCGGAAGAGGCAGGAAGTCATCAATAGGGTTGCCATGCCCAAAATGTCAGCTACCAGTGATTGTAGGTAGGTATATACTTGTAGCCCATAAAATTTTCTAAGATGATTGTTTGTTTGTTTGTTTGATTGGTCTTTAACGTCGTACTCAAGGGTATTTCACTTATATGATGACGGACAAAAATACAGAACATCACAAACAAATCTGCTTCCGTTTACCCTTTAACTCTGCGAACACCAGGGCAACAGAAAGCAACCTCTTTTATCGCCTCTTACGATCGACCCAAAATATTGAAGGTTGTGAGGGAACATTATAGAACGGAATAGCTACAGAAACAGAACAATCAACTTTTAAATCGTCGGACTCCGGCGATGTAAAATGATGGCAGTGTACTCTATATTTGTTTGTTTGATTGGGATTTAACGTCGTACTCAAGAGCAATTCACTTATTGACGACGGATTTTTTTTAAATACACCGTTATTTGCCTTAATAGCGTGGAAACCCATCATAGTCAAAGGACTTAGTTTTTATAACTGTAAGAGAAAACAAAAATGATTTGACTGAGTTATACTGTAGAATAAGGTAACCCTTTGGTGTTTTTCCACTAATAGCCTTGGAATTGAACTGCCACGACTTCATGGCTAATTCAAAATTGAATTTGAAATCATTTGCCGTTAATCGTGTAACGATCCTTTTCCAAGCTAACTTTTTGTGAGAAATATTACTACAACAACAAATATGGCTCCCAAATACAAGAGTAATTCCAAGGCCCATCCCCTTCCGACCGAAGATGAAACCCGTGACCCACCCACTGCTGATTATACTTACATTTGTTTCCGTTCATCGGGGTTCGGATCTCGCTGGCAGAATTTTTGATACAATAATAAGACTAAAATCACCAGAAAAACCAATGCTGCGACGGCGCCAACTGTGGCGGAGATAATTATGACGTCTTGACGAGATAACCCATCCTCAGGTGGTGCTGGAGTTAATTCCGAGACTTTATCTACGAATCGAAACAAATTACGATATAGTAATGAAAAGGAGAAGAAATAATGATAAATTATCATGAATAAATGGCGAAAGTTAAAACAAAATTATTATAAAAAGCAATAAAATAAGAACAAATCTGAGCAAGATACTTGAATTGTATCGACTGACCACATGCATATGGCCAGTAAACTGACTACACAATGTCTGCATTATTGCCGTCATCATCACAGTTAGGAGATTTAATAGCGAAAATTGTTTTTACTATCCTTTAAAGCGTGACTAAGCATATCTGTTATAGGGATAACATTTAAAGTTATTTCGAATTTTGTAATCGATATTGATTTACAAATCAGCTCAGCTGATATAAAGCAGCTTTGTTGGTCTATTTCTGCCACGTACATGTAATGGCTGATATTTCAACGTTTTCAGTAATACAGATAACATTTTAAAGTTATTCAATACTTTGATGTGTTAAGACAGTTATATAAAGCTGTTAAGCTGACATATACAAATTCTGAGTGATTGAGATAATATTTTTAATTTATTCAGTACTTTGTAATGCACTAAAAGCGATAAAGCTGATATTTAAACTTGTCCAGAAGCTTATTTCTATTTATCGTGCAGTTTAGCAAATATATAAAGCCTCTCGGATGAAACGATAACATTTACCAATTTTTAAGCACATGTTCTTTATTTATGACAGGAATTTACAAACTGCTTGATCAATATATATATCTACATAGTGGTAATGCTTTTAATTTATTAAGTAATTTATTTAGTACTTTGTCGCATAAAGAAAGTTACAAAGCTGTTTGGTCGATATACAAATCTAGGTAGTGGTAGTGGTAGTGGTACAATTTTAAATTAATTAAGTAATTTATTACGTATTTTGTCAGGTACAAATAATTACAAAGTTGTTTGGTTAATATATAAAGCTACGTGATAATATCTTAAATATTTAAAATAATTTAGGAAGTATTTTGTCGCGTACAGAAAGTTACAAAGCTGTTAAGCTATGGCATATTAAGTTTGTCAGAGGAAACAATAGCATTTCGAAATTTGTAAGTACTTTATTGTCGAATGAAAGCTTTTAAGCACTGTGACATATATATAAAGCTCCTCACTGGTAAAAGAAATATTTTTAATTTATTATTTATTTTGTCACGGCAAGAAGTTATAAAGCTGTTGGATTGATATATAAAGCTCCTCACTGGTAAAATAATATTTTTAATTTATTAATTATTTTGTCACGGCAAGAAGTTATAAAGCTGTTGGATTGATATATAAAGCTCCTCACTGGAAAAATAATATTTTTAATTTATTAATTATTTTGTTCCGACAAATAGCTATAAAGCTCGTGGATTGATATATAAAGCTCCTCACTGTTAGAGAAAATATTTTTAATTTATTGATTATTTTGTCATGGCAAGAAGTTATAAAGCTGTTAGGGTGATATCTACAGCTTCTCACTGGTAGAAATAATGTTTTTATTTATACATTTCTTTGTGACGACAATAATAAGTTGATTCTCTGATATGTTACCCTTCTCGGTAGTATAACGTTATAAATACATTTAGTACTTAATTAAATATGTTTCGCTCATCAGCTCACCGGTTTTAAATTTGATTATTAAGTTAAAGGAACAACATCTTTGAAAATGGGGTTTGAGAAGAATCAGAGCAAATTCAGTCAGCCTAGCCACGATGAAATGAAAATAGACTTCACTTCTAACAGACAATTACAGCATACAAGATAACAACACAAGAAGACAAGTGGTTCATATTAATAGCGTTTTGCACAACACATGAACCTGCTCTCTCCAAAAACTCGTCTCCCTGCTCCAAGAGAACCAGGGTAGAGTGAGCTTTTTCAAGGCATCCTCCCATTCATACACCCCCCCCCCCCCCATCCTGATCCCTTAAACGATCTGAAACCCTAAGACTACTGAGAGCTTCCTCCAGGCACCCTTCCCTTGGTCATGAACACACCAGGCCACACAGAGCCCCTTCAAACCCCCCACCTATTAGCTCTGCGAAAAACTCCTTTCAACCACCCACGATTAGGACAAGTAGTTTCGAGCCACGTAGAGGCCAGTCGTTTACAAACGAGATAAAAAAGAAAAAGAAAAGTTGAAATGGTTTATTTGGTAAAGGTTGAAAGATTAATAAGATGTTTGTAGAGACATTTTAGGTAGTTAAATAGTAGGCTTAATAATATGTCAGTTCAATATTTTGCTTAATTTGTAAAAATATTAATTATTCCAGCAATCGTTAAAACAGGTTTACAATGTCATCAATGTAAATGTAAAAACTATTACAACGATACATCTATGTGAATAGGTTAATACGTTTTAAGCAAACAGGGCAGTTTTAATGGTGTTAAATAGACGACGATGTACAGTGAATTGTGAATAACACAAGAATGCCAGAGTGTGTGCTGAACATATTACAAATACAAGGCGAAAAAGAAGATCGACCTGAGCCTCTCTTCATTTCTTACTTAGCCCACAATCAAACCGTAAAATCCGTGTGAAATGAATTGTATAACTTGTATATATATTTCCTGGTATATCGACGAACTCTCCACTGTTTACTCTGTCTTACGTTAAAACAGTGGAATACTACACCGAGATTGTCGGAGTCACCTCGTGTGACCGCCTCATATCCATACGGTAGCTTGGATTGTTTGTTTGATTGATTGGTGTTTAACGTCGTACTCAAGGGTATTTCACTTATATGACGACGACGGATTGTCCGCTTCACACTGCACAGCGTTATACGGTGGAAACCCGAAGGAAACCTCGTAAAAACCACCCCGCGATTGCCGGAGCCATAACATGTGACTCGCTCATATACCTGATGATTGAAAGGCGGACTCGAACCCGTGAACGGTTAATGGAAGCATGTTCAAATCAGGAAGCGCACTCCGTACCACTGGGCCACGGCTGCGGGCCCGGTAGCTTGGAGGAAATGAATCTGTGGACGTTGCATAGAAGGTAGAAATCTAGTTGCGATTCGATGACCACTGAACCGGTTTTGGAGGACTATCAAAACAATACGAAATATTATCCATGTTAAAGCGCGAATACTGAAGCTAACCAAATTGTATGGAACCTGTAGGATCAATTTATTTGCACTTTATCGTGAAATAAGAAATCGTTGTTTAACGAGTTCTTAGGCTAGTGCTTTCAGATCCGATGCGCTCCTATAATGAAGCAAATGATATGTTGATCACTATTTTGCCGTGAATTCGGTCAGGTCTGGTGGTATCAAAGGCAATACCCAAGGCATACAGAGCCTATAAGAGGGTTTATCGTTCTCGATATTCACTGTGCATTAGTCTAAATATTGTTTGAATGAAGGGCAAACCCGTTAGATTAAAAAGGTTCTTGGCGAGTTCTAACCGGACGTTCACAGAGCGACCTGAGCCGCGCACCATCTCTATGATGACAGCAATCCAAGTATTGACGTTATTGTGTGGCCAGGGCTCATTTTGTGGACCAATACCTAGAATGAACAGCTTGACATTTTTCGAAATAACAAGTGAAATGGCATTCATGCCTAACCACTTGCAGTTGTATCCGGCTTTAGAAGAGTCGAAAGCGCTAACCCCGTTAACATGTAAGCAATAGCGCCATTTTAAGTATTTTTGAATTCAGTTGTTCATTCAGTCATGCCATGTCGGACAGTCTTGTTTATTGGTGGTTTTCCCTGAAGCCAACCAAAACCAGTCTCTGATTGTATAATTCGCATTTAACGTCGATGTCCATGATACTTCATTCGTATGAAATTTCGTGTGCCCGTGTTCAATTAAAAATTAGTAAACGAACGCATTTAGGACTTCTTTTCCTAAAAATGGCGACAGCCGCTCACTGGACCATTCGATTGGACAATACTAAGCTGTAATTCCAGTCAAAACTGAAAAGGGATTCATGTGACCTCAAATTCCACTATTAGTAACAATACTGATGTTATTTTGTTATTATATACAGATGGATAAAGCCTTGCCTGTAACGGGTACGCCTCTTCCTCTACCTTGTACCAAAATAAATAAACCACATGTTAAAATACCCAATGCAGATGTCCACATATCAAAATAATGATGCAAAGAGTACAATCTGGACATTTACCATCCCTGTAGATTTATCAACAAGTTTCCGAATACCTTCGCCATATATCATTGCTGAATTAATTCCAGGTTAGGCACCAAAGACCCGTATGAGATAACAGTCGTATTAGCAACAACCAAAGCTTTAAACAAATATTGTTTGAGTCTTAATACATGCACTTCAACCAAATGTCATTAGAAAAAATATCTCAACATTGAATTAAGTCAATGTGGATTAAAAATAAAAGTTGGTTTCTTTTATCTATCTATAAAAGCCTCTAGATTGAGTTCCTCCGAATAGCTAAATCAAGTGCTGTTATCGGGGCATTTGCAACACACATCATGGAATGCGATTCGGTTTTTACTCAGAGTCTATTGACATTTAATTTTGATTCACCCCCAGCGGATTCTTCAGACAGTGTATGTCACAAGAGCACGTCTGACACCGAATTTGTGGAGATATCAGCCATGCTTCAGGAAGGTGTGTCACTCCCCCCCCCCCCCCCCCCCCACACACACACACCACTCACGATGAGTTGCCATAAGCGGTAGGGTCTATCTCCAATAAAGAAAATGGGAGACAGAGTGGTAGTTAGGCAGTTTGGTGGTGGCAAAATTAAGTTTCCAGACAGTGATTAAGGCTGACCAGTTCTGTGTTGAGGAGCACATATTAAAAGGGGGAAAAATTGGACTACAACTATGCACAAATTTTTTATTGGTTTGACTGATGTTCAACGTCGTACTTAATGGTATTTCACTTATATGGCGACGGCTTGTCCACTTCACACGTCTCCTTGCCTTATTACAGTGGAAAACAGGGAGGAAACTTCGAGAAGTCACCCCGGCGATTGCCAGAGCCACATCGTGTGTCTCACCTATAAACCTGGGCCACTTGCACAAAGCCTCCTGAAGCTAATGCAACCTTAGTTTTCCCTTAGTACTAAACTAAGGAGACTAGCCTCTTTCACAAAGGCCCCTTAGCATATGGTTCAAGATGGATCACTTTTCCTCCTAAGTATTCCCTTTCATGTAAAGGTCACCTTAGCCTAAGGAGGCTTTGTGCAAGCCGGCCCTGATGGTCGAGAAGCGGACTGGATCCTGTGAACGGTGAATAAAGGTAAGATAAGTAAGGGCAAACGCTATCACAAAGCCGTGGGCCCTGTGTGCAATGAAATGAGTTAAGAGAAAGTATGTAAGAAGGAAATAAATACCTCTGCAGAATGGGAAAGTATGTGACCATGTCCCATTAGTCCGGCACACGGAATAGTCTCTGGAATAATTACTTTCACAGGAAGATTCACAACTAAAGCCGACCACCTCTCCAATAGCCCTGGAGGATGAGTTTAACTTTACAGTACCCTCACAGGTAGAGTTCATAAACACTAGTTGCTGTAAAGCTGTTGCCAATATAGGGCACTCTGGAAGAAAAAATATACGCCAATTAGGTTATACTCAACCAGGACCGTAGCTAGACTTGTTTGTATTATAGCGTATTTCTATTGAATTAAACCCATTTCGTTAACTCAACATCAGTATCGCCACGAGTAGAGGTCACAGACAATTTCTATTGAAAAGTTGCAGCTATATTCGATGGAAGTATACAAATGAGCCTTGTCAGCTTGCTTCCTATGCTTCGCCAGGGCATGACGTATTTCTTCTCAATTAAACATATTATTAACCCAATTTTATAAACGTACAATTAAATTAATAAAGACGGTCCATAGTATGAAATGGATTCAGGTCTCAATACGGTTTCGATATGCAATTGCGTACAACATCTTAAAATTCGCTTTGTGTAATTGTTTTAAATATTTGATAAAGGAGTTAAGATAACAAAAAACGCACACTGCTTCAAGTTTATTTGATCTCTGTCTACATATTTTGCTTTTAAATTGTTTGTTTGTTTGATTGGTGTTTAACGTCGTACTCGAGGGTATTTCACTTATATGACGACGGATTGTCCACTTCACACTGCCTTATTACGATGGAAAACCGAGAGGAAACCTCGTAAAAACAACCCCCCGATATGAACGTGAACTGTCGAGAACTAAAAAATCACGAAGTTCCTTTCTTTAACTCGCAACACCTGTTCTTTTTACCCACTGCACATGCGCGGTTTACCTCACTATCAGCGGATAATTAAAGAACCAAGCCGTTCTGTGAAGAAATCATGAAATACTTGTTAACCTTTTTGTTCATAATATATGATATTTAATTGGAAGGTCTACACGCCGCATAAACTGCACTACATATAAATAGCTGCACCAGTACGGAAATAAAGTACATCGTCACATCAGTACACTATAAAGGCTACTCCCTAAATATAATCGTGATTAATGTCATCTATTTTAAAATCTCAACTCAACTTAAATATTGCCTAATGGATAAATAGAACAGGACATGTATACGCAGCTTAGGTTCTATTTTTGTTGTTGTTGTCTTGATAGTTTATAGCATATCTCTTTAACAGACACAATGTATAGAAGGCTTGGTTATGCCTTAGCAATGTTGCTCCGTTGCCCTGGTTGTGCTGCTTTCTATACTTACGCTTACTTCACTTATATGACTGTGGGCAATATTTAACGCAAATCAGAAATGCCTCGTCAGGGTCACTGACAACAGCAGGACAAAATATTATCGGTTTCAGGCCTCGTTTCACAAAGCTCTCTTAGCCTTCGTTGAAAGGTAACTGTCATGGCAACACTATGTCTTCAGCGCTGGCCGTCATATTAACGTTGAGCGTAAGCTAAGATCGCTAGGTAAAACGTACTCCTGAGTTAAAGAATACATTATACGGATCACTTGGGATAAGGTTGATTGGTTGGTGTTTAATGCCGCGTCCAAGGCTATATCACTTATACGACCAACAGCTATTGCGACACTTATACAGCCATGGGGTGTGAAGCGTTATGTTATGTTGGGACATGAATGAAATTTCAGTTCTAAGTAAAGCAGTGTGTTTATACTTGAAACGTATAGCCCTCAGCAAAGAGGCCACGGATAACGAAGAAACATATTTAGATATATATTGGGAATCAATTGGGAACCCGGTAAAGGCTCTAAAAAGGAAATAATTCCATTTGTTTTCCAATATGACCAGCCAAGCACCCATTTTGCTAGTCTCCTTTTACAG
>JARFOD010100969.1:0-16524 GCA_031763545.1 Mopalia muscosa
TTATGCTTGATAACGATGCTAGTAACTACATCGAAACGTCGCTCTGATATTAAACAGAAGTTGTCATCCATACAAGTTTTATGTTTAATGAATGATAGTTCTTTAAAAAGAACAGTTTTGTGAATGAAATAGTCTATTTATGTCATCCCTGTGAAAATTCATTGGGCTGTTTAATTAAATTACCAAATATACAGAAAGGCTTTGGTGGCTTATTTTAAATTTAATGATTGTAAGTAAACTTTTATATGTCTTTTTAACACTGTTTGTTTTTATATTAAACAAAGAAAAACACGTTTGCTTTTTAAATATTAAAAATGGAACGTTTCCACTGTTAGAAGAACCTGGTCGCCCTGACCATCCAAAACTTTGTCGAAAGGTTCGACCAGGAAAAACCTAGTCGAAAACTGCAACCAACAAAAAGCTGACCGCTCTTCATCGGATAGAAGGCCCGACCAGATATTTCCTTGACAAAAGAATGGGTCGACCATATAGAACCTTGTCCCTTTTTTGACTAGGTTTTTTTCTGGTTGCTGGTATAAGCAAAATTTGAAGAGTGACCAGATTTTTCCTGGCCAAAATATATCGAGACCATAATAATCCTGGTTCCCTTTTTGATCAGGTTTTTTTCTGGTTACTGGTATAAGTAAAATAAGTAGCTCAGATCAAAAATGCTCAACACAAATGATGCAAACTTGCCAGACCCTATAGTTCTTTGAAGTTATGTACATTGCATTGAAAATTAGCATACATGGGCAAAAGTCGGGTAAAACTTGTTGCCACCTCTAAAGACGTAGACTGTAGGTAGGTCATTCCCTGACCCCATCGGGCTTTGTCCTCACACCACCGGCTGTCGGCAATATCAGGTGAGGGATAAAGGTATTACTCATCTTTATCTGCACAATAGTTAACATTGATTTATGTACGTCACGTACGGAATTAGGATATTTAGGATCGATTCCAGAACACAGTTTATACAGCAGTCGAAGTTTTTAAATCCCTGAGTGTTCAGTTTATGTTTTAACAGATGGATTACCATGCTTAAGGATACTCTACCCCCCCTAGATAGTGTTTTTGCATTTCGCCGTTTTACTTCTAAACTACTGTGCATTTTGGAACACATGTTTATATATTCTGAATCGTTTTTTTTTCTAAAACTTACAGAAAAAAATATTTTGCATAAAAAGTAAATGATTGCTCCTTTTTTTCAAATTGCTACTTCTTTTACACCATTTACGTCAACCGCTCAATTTTATATCAACGTATAATACATTATATGAACCAAAAAACAGTAATTCGTTTTTTTGCTGTTTGTCTTAGTTTTCTTGTAATATTGTGTTAAAAGTAAAAATTCCAAAAAAACGAGTCAAAATAGTGAAATTTAAATTTCTTATAACTATATCTAAAAAACGAAATAAGATATTAAAAATCTGAATGACTCTTTTTAGTTTAATATGTTGAGATGAAATGTTCAAAAAATCAGTTCTTTGGGTTCTGAGGATTAGGCATTTTCCAAAGTACCGTACACTGAAAAATGAAAGCAGAGAAAACGGGTAAATGTATTTCTGATCTATTTTACGACTGTTTTACCTCTTTCATGCTCAATTCTTTGAAGCTATTCAATTTTTTTTTGACAATTTGTTTATAATATCGAATCGAGTCATTCTACGTATGTTTTACAAATAATTTTGTATGTATATTGTGAAATATACCAGCTTTTCTATAAAATGGACAAAAGCTGGCCATGTCAAATATTATTTGAATTCCATTCAAGTTGTGACACCAATCAACCCCATGTGGCGTCAGTGGATAAGTGCTCAATATACAATACACGGAAACTGTTGATACGCGTATATGCACAGCGGGCAGACAGTAAATCCTCTCCAGAGGGGGTTATAACATGAGTATTTTAATGTTCTTCCACTGCTTAGTACATACGGAAGAAAACAGTTGAGAACATACTCTCTTTGAGGAGAGTGATTATAACATGAGTTATTTAATGTTCTTCCACTGCCTAGTACATACGGCAGAAAAGGGTTGAGAACATACTGTCTTTGACGAGAGTGATTATAACAGGAGTGCTTTATTGTTCTTCCACTGCCTCGTAAAACGGCAGAAAAAAGGTTGAGAACATACTGTCTTTGAGCAGAGTGATTATAACATGAGTTACTTAATGTTCTTCCACTGCCTAGTAAATACGGCAGAAAAAGGTTGAGAACATACTGTCTTTGACGACAGTGATTATAACAGGAGTACTTTATTGTTCTCCCACTGCCTAGTAAAAAGGCAGAAAAAGGTTGAGAACATACTATCTTTGAGGACAGTGATTATAACAGGAGTTATTTAATGTTCTTCCACTGCCTAGTAAATACGGCAAAAAAGGGTTGAGAACATACTGTCTTTGACGAGAGTGATTATAACAGGAGTACTTTATTGTTCTTCCACTGCCTAGTAAAACGGCAGAAAAAGGTTGAGAACATACTGTCTTTGAGGAGAGTGATTATAACATCAGTTATTTAATGTTCTTCCACTGCTTAGTAATACGGCAGAAAAAGGTTGAGAACATACTGTCTTTGAGGAGAGTGATTATAACAGGAGTTATTTAATGTTCTTCCACTGTTTAGTAAATACGGCAGAAAAAGGTTGAGAACAAACTGTCTTTGACCAGAGTGGTTATATCAGGAGTTATTTAATTATCTTCCACTGCTTAGTAAATACGGCATAAAAAAGTTGAGAACCAACTGTCTTTGACGAGGGTGATTATAAGAGAAGTTATTTAATGTTCTTCCACTGCTAAGTAAATATGGCAGAAAAATGTTGAGAACATACTGTCTTTGACGAGAGTGATTATAACAGGAGTTATTTAATTTTCTTCCACTGGTTAGTAAATACGACAGAAAAATGTTGAGAACATACTGTCTTTGAGGAGAGTGATTATAACAGGAGTTATTTAATGTTCTTCCACTGCTTAGTAAATACGACAGAAAAATGCTGAGAACATACTGTCTTTGACGAGAGTGATTATAACAGGAGTTACTTAATGCTCTTTCACTGCTTAGTAAATACGGCAGAAACAGGTTGAGAACATACTGTCTTTGACGAGAGTGATTATAACAGGAGTTACTTAATGCTCTTCCACTGCTTGGTAAATACGGAAGAAACAGGTTGAGAACATACTGTCTTTGACGAGAGGGATTATAACAGGAGTTATTTAATGTTCTTCCACTGCCTAGTAAATACGGCAGAAAAAGGTTGAGAACATACTGTCTTTGACGAGAGTGATTATAACAGGAGTTATTTAATGTTCTTCCACTACTTAGTAAATACGACAGAAAAAGGTTGAGAACATACTGTCTTTGACCAGAGGGATTATAACAGTTATTTATAATGCAAATCAGAAATTGTTTAGAGAAATCCAACAAAAGATGTAATACTTACTTATTTGTTTTATTGGCATTTCCATTAAAAAAAAAAAGAGATGTAATAGCAGTTGTAAAAAAAACACAATACGCCGTGTAACGTGATTTTCATTTGTTCTTTCCATTTCGGAATCAGTTTCCTAGCTTTGTGTGTCCCTAAATAAGGACAAATCAGTTATTTGATAGTAATGTCACTCCGTCTGAAGGTTGTGTGTTTTAATTATAACCAATCAATGAACCAACCAGCCAATCAGCCAGTCAGCCAGCCAACCAGCCAACCAACCAACCAACCAACCAACCAACCAACCAGCCAACCACCCAACCAACCAACCAACCAACCAACCAGCCAACCAGCCAGCCAACCAACCAACCAACCAACCAACCAACCAACCAACCAACCAACCAGCCAACCAACCAACCAACCAACCTACCAACCTACCAACCAGCCAACAAGACAGCCAGCCAACCAACCATCCAGCCAACTAACCAACCAACCAACCAACCAACCAACCAGCCAACCAGCCAGACAGCCAGCCAACTAACAAACCAACCAACCAACCAACCAACAACCAACCAACCAACCAACCAACCAATCACTAAATATTAATTCATATAGAGTACAAACAGTTGTAAATACATTTAAATGCCCCGAATGTGATTTCTTGGATAATGACATCTATTTCTCTGTTAGGATTCATTAACTCCACTAAAGTAGGTATTAGTTCCAAACCAACATTTTTCTCTTTAAAAATATTACGTTGACATGTTTTATACACCATCAGCGACTTCTCTGTTTTAACGGTAGATCTTATGTGGCCTTTATCGTATAGGTAGCTGGCGGCAATTTTATACATGGCCTATATGAACTTAAATTATTACTCAGTAATATCGAATATATTTAGATGCAGATAGGATTAAATCACAACTGTTATTGTGCCCAATAAGTTATCCAGATGTTGCCTTTCCAAATTTGAACACTCCCTCGTTGTCGAGATCGGATTATTTTCAGGGTACTATAGCCGCCACTCTTGTTTCTGCGCATCGGCCTTGTAGGTCGTCGGATAAAGAAACATTGATTTGTAACATACATTAAAAGAGCTTTGCTTCCAAGGCCACATATTTAAGATATTCTATTAGAATTATTTATTAATGAAGCGCCGTCTGTCGCTGTCCGTGTCCCCCGGATCAGGACTTAGCTCAGGTGTGACAATGAAAGTATCTGGCTGAATGGAGATTACTGTCATATCAGCTCTGTAATCTAATGGAAGCCGTTTAAATAATGGCAATTGTCTGTTTTATTTGTCCTGAATGGTTTTTATCCCTGAGTTGTTCATTGGCAGTTCATAGACACGTGATTGATTGGCATGGACGCTGGGGTGTAAATGTGATAGGAGAGTTAACTGTCACCTCCAGGCCCCGGTTGTATCAAGAGTGTGTATAGATAAGGTACATATATCGATTAACCTGCAGTGATTTAAATTGGATGGCAGCAAAATCAATATTTAAAAAAAACATGGTTTTTCTTACTGTTTGTTAGAAATAAATCTGTGAACTTTCACAACTTGAGACTATCCTTATTATGATACTCAATCTAGATTTCATTCGACTGTAGACTATCGAATTGTCCCATACATATTTCATTTTAACAGTGTTTAGTTTTTAATTCACTTGAAATATCCAGGGCATGTTTGGGGTTTTTTAAATTAAAAATACGTACTATATGTGCCGTTTATATACAGTGATAAAAATTCAGCTGTGACAACTTCTCACCTTGCCGAACACGAACTTCACATGCAAAGAAGTAACGTTAAAAAGAGGGTAAAACATATCTCTCTATTGTTGCTTGTGTTTAACTTTGTCAGCTAACATGTGTATGTCAACTGTTATATAGACAGATCGGAGAAATCAGGTATTAAATAATTGTTTCGTCAGATCGATGGTTGCCCCTAAGCTCGGTCAGACCTCGAATACCATATACGGCATTAAAGAACACATTAAACTCCAAACGAGAAACAGCAGAAATCAGTCTTGAAAAGATAACTATTTTTTTCTAAATATATTAATAATGTAAAGAAAGATAATTTCGATGTCTCCACCCGGATTCGAACTGGGGTATCTGCAAAGGACTACTAAGTAAAGATTCTACAAATTTGTTTTAACCAAAAATTAATAAGAGAGAGCATTACATCGTAGTTAAAAATCTCCAAGAAGATAATTAATTATCTTTATAGACAGTCACATTTAAAAAAATGGAGGTCAACAGTTACCTATCTATTGATTCATACTGCACGAAGTTTTTCTGGAGATTTTGACGATTTGAAACTAGTCAAAGAAGGTGCTCATTATTGGATATACAACAACAGTTATAGGAGGAGATGGAGAGACAGAACGTGCTCATTATTGGATATACAACAACAGTTACAGGAGGAAATGGAGAGACAGAAGGTGCTCATTATTGGATATACAACAACAGTTATAGGAGCAAATGGAGAGACAGAACGTGCTCATTATTCGATATACAACAACAGTTACAGGAGGAAATGGAAAGACAGAACGTGCTCATTATTGGATATACAACAACAGCTATAGGAGCAAATGGAGAGACAGAACGTGCTCATTATTCGATATACAACAACGGTTATAGGAGGAAATGGAGAGACAGATCATGACCATTTGAGGATATACAACAACAGTTATAGGAATAAATGGAGAGACAGATCGTGACCATTGGATCATATACAATAACAGTTATTGGAGGAAATGGAGAGACAGATCGTGAGCATTGTTGGATAAACAACAACAGTCATTGTAAGAAATGGAGAGACATAACGTGGATATACAACAACAGTTATAGGAGGAAATGGAAAGACATAATGTGATCATTGGTGGATATACAACTACAGTTATAGGAGGAAGTACAGAGACAGAGCGTTATCATTGGTGGATATACAATAACAGTTATTGGAGGAAATGGAGAGACAGAGCGTGATCATTGGTGGACATACAACAACAGGTATAGGAGGAGATGGAGAGACAGAATGTGATCATTGGTGGATATACAACTACAGTTATAGAAGGAAGTACAGAGACAGAGCGTGATCAGTGGTGGATATACAATAACAGTCATTGTAAGAAATGGAGAGACAGAACGTGGATATACAACAACAGTTATAGGAGGAAATGGAGAGACAGATTGTGATTATTGGTGGATATACAACAACAGTTATAGGAGGAAATAGAAAGACAGAACGTGATCATTGGTGGATATACAACAACAGTTATAGGAGAAAATGGAGACACATATCGTGATCATTGGTGGATATACAACAACAATCATTGTAAGAAATGGATAGACAGAACATGGATATACCACAACAGTTATAGGAGGAAATGGGGAGACAGAACGTGATCATTGGTGAATATACAACAGTTATAGCAGGAAATGGAGAGACAGAACGTGATCATTGGTGGATATACAACAACAGTTATAGGACGTAATGGAGGGACAGAACCTGACCATTTGATGATATACATATACAACAACAGTTATTGGAGGAGCTAGAGAGACAGAGCCTGATCATTCGTGGATATACAACAACATTTATTGGAGGAACTAGAGAGACAGAACGTGATCATCGGTGGATATGCAACAACGGTTATTTGAGGCGATGGAGAGACAGAACGTAATCATCAGAGGATATACAACAACAGTTATTGGAGGAACTAGAGAGACGGAATGGTAGCTTTGGTGGATATACAACAACATTTATCGGTGGAACTAGCGAGATAGAACGTGATCATCGGTGGATATACAACAACAGTTATGGGAGGAAACAGAGAGGCAGAACGTGACCATTGGTGGATATACAACAATAGTTATTGGAGGAAATGGAGAGACAGAACATGATCATAGGAGGATATAGAACAACAGTTATGGGAGGAAACAGAGAGACAGAACGTGACCATTGGTGGATATACAACAACAGTTTTTGGAGGAAATGGAGAGACAGAACGGGATCATTGGAGGATATACAACAACCGTTATATGAGGAAATGGAGAGATAGATCGTAACCATTTGAAGATATTCAACAACAGTTATAGGAGGAAATGGAGAGACAGAACGTGATCATTGGTTGATATACAACAACAGTTATAGGAAGAAATGGAGAGACAGATCATGATCATTGGAGGATATACAACAACAGTCATTGTAAGAAATGGAGAGACAGAACGTGGATATACAACAATAGTTATTGGAGGAAATAGAGAGACAGATCATGACCATTGGACAATATACAACACAGTTATAGGAGTAAATGGAGAGACAGATCATGACCATTTGGGGATATACAACAACAGTTATAGGAGGAAATGGAGAGACAGAACGTGCTCATTATTGGATATACAACAACAGTTATTAGAGGAAATGGAGAGCCAGATTGTGACAATTTGAGGATATACAACAACGGTTATAGGAGGAAATGGAGAGACTGAACGTGATCATTGGTGGATATACAACAACAGTTATAGAAGGACTACAGGGACATAACGTGATCATTGGTGGATATACAACAACAGTCATTGTAAGAAATGGAGAGACAGAACGTGGATATACAACAACAGTTATTGGAGGAAATGGAAAGACAGAACGTGATCATTGGTGGATATACAACAACAGTTATTGGACGAAATGGAGATACAGAACATGATCATTGGAGGATATACAAAAACAATTATAAGAGGAAATGGAGGGACAGAACGTGATCATTGGATGATATACAACAACATTTATTGGAGGAACTAAAGAAACAGAAGGGTAGCTTTGGTGGATATACAACAACATCTATCGGTGGAACTTGAGAGACAGAACGGGATCATTGGTGGATATACAACAACAGTAATTACAGGAGATGGAGAGACAGAACGTGATCATCGGTGGATATACAACAACAGTTATTTGAAGCGATGGAGAGACAGAACGTGATCATCAGAGGATATACAACAACAATTATTGGAGGAAATGGAGAGACAGAACGGGATCATTGGTGGATATACAACAACAGTTATTGGAGGAAATGGAGAGACAGAACGGATGATTGGAGGCTATACAATAGCAGTGATAGGAGGATATGGAAAAACAGAACGGGATCATTGGTGGATATACAACAACAGTTATTGGAGGAAATGGAGAGACAGAACATGATCATTGGATGATATACAACAACAGTTATTGGAGGAAATGGAGAGACAGAACGTGACCATTGATGGATATACAACAACAGTTATTGGAGGAAATGGAGAGACAGAACGTGACCATTGGTGGATATACAACAACAGTTATTGGAGGAAATGGAGAGACAGAACGTGATCTTTGGAGGATATACAGCAACAGTTATTGGAGGAAATGGAGAGACAGAACATGATCATTGGATGATATACAACAATAGTTATTGGACTAAATGGAGAGTCAGAACGTGGCCATTGGTGGATATACAACAACAGTTATTGGAGGAAATGGAGAGACAGAACGTGATCATTGGTGGATATACAACAACAGTTATCGGAGGAACTAGAGAGACAGAACACGATTATTGGAGGATTTACAACAACAGTTATAGCAGGACATGGAGCAACAAAACGCGGTCATTGTTGGATATACAACAACAGTTATTGGAGGAAATGGAGAGACAGAACGGGATCAATGGAGGATATGCAACAACAGTAATTGGAGGAAATGGAGAGACAGAACATGATTATTGGAGGATATACAACAACAGTTATAGCAGGACATGGAGCGACAGAACGCGGTCATTGTTGGATATACAACAACAGTTATTGGAGGAAATGGAGAGACATATCGTGACCATTGGATGATATACAACAACAGTTATAGGAGGAACTAGAGATACAGAAGGAGATTATTGGTGGATATACAACAACAGTTTTTGGAAGACATGGAGAGACAGAACTTTATCATTGGAGCATATACAACAACAGTTATATGATTAAATGGAGGGACAGAACGTGATCATTGGATAATATACAACAACAGTTATTGGAGGAACTAGAGAGACAGTACGTGATCATTGGTGGATATTGAACAACAGTGATTGGAGGAAATGGAGAGCAGAACGAGATCATTGGTGTATATACAACAACAGTTATATGAGAAGATGAAGAGACAAAACGTGATCATCAGAGGATATACAACAACAGTTATTGGAGGAAATGGAGAGACAGAACGGGATCATTCGTGGATATACAACAACAGTTATAGGAGGAATTGAAGTGACAAAAAAAAATGCCGATCACCGGTTTTTTAATTGATATATGTTTTTGTTAAGGATTCCTGGTCGCTTAATTGATATGTGTCAAAAATGTACCGATTAGGTTAATGGAAACGAGTTTGACTAGTCAAAAATGTACCGATTAGGTTAACGAATACGAGTTTGACTAGTCAAAAATGTACCGATTAGGTTAATGAATACGAGTTCGACTAGTCAAAAATGTACCGATTAGGTTAATGAATACGAGTTCGACTAGTCAAAAATATACCGGTTAGGTTGATGAATACGAGTTCGACTAGTTAAAAATGTACCGGTTAGGTTAATGAATACGAGTTCGACTAGTCAAAAATATACCGGTTAGGTTGATGAATACGAGTTCGACTAGTCAAAAATATACCGGTTAGGTTAATGAATACGAGTTCGACTAGTTAAAAATGTACCGGTTAGATTGATGAATACGAGTTCGACTAGTCAAAAATGTACCGATTAGGTTGATGAATACAAGTTCGACTAGTCAAAAATATACCGGTTATGTTAAGTAATACGAGTTCGACTAGTAAAATATATACCGGTTTGAAACATTTACAAAACAAGAACCATGTACTGTTCGCGTCTGCAATCAAACATTTGGAGAACTTTTCTTATATTTTCATGTTATGAAAACTTTCTGAATATGTAGAGTGTTTAAGGCAGATAATTTGTTATTTCGTAGGGACACACATAGTTTATTCCATAGGTGCAGTGTTATACTAATCAATTATCTCCCAGGTGAGTCAGGCAGAATAAGCTACAACAACCAAAATCAAACTGACAAACGTGGCCGAATCAATACATATTAAAGGATTACTAAAGTTCGGAAAGTTGCTAACCAAGCGATTCAGTCAGGTCACCTGCATATTATTGTCGTCCATTTTGACGTAACTCCCACTTATAAAAGCTATTCCGAGTTCCGCGCAATCCCATTTCTTATCCTTTGAGTTTTGAGCTGGGACACAGCGTAAAGACAGGCCTCTTGAGGTTGTGAAAACCAAGTGAAACGAGAAATGGTTGCAAGAACGAGTGCAGCCATGGGATGTTTGTTATATGCCATTCTGTCATGGCAATATATTGGGCGCCACTTCACTGCGTTTTTTGTTTAATCATTGTATAATAATGCCTTTTCTATTACAGAGCTGTATGTATACTATATTGTTAATAATTACCTTTTGTGTTATAAATGTTGATACTCTTTTCGACTTCTGTATATGTATGTTTTGCTTTGATCACTATTGGAGCTTTGGTGTGAATGCGTGCGTGTGATAATTAATGTGTGTATTTTATAAAAGAAAAACAAACCGTTTGTCATGAAGGACTGGATATATACAGGTGAGAATTAATTTTTCTCTTAGATTCATCAACTTGTAAAATAAAATAATATTATCTTGCACGCATAAGAACAAATCTACGAAATAATTGTTTTTAAGGAATCCAATTATACAAAGATAACTACATTCATAGTAAGAAGTTAATTTTTTTTTTTTAACTTTAAACAAGCAATACAACACTTTATTTTTAAAAGTGCATTTGGCTTGTTATATCATACCCGCTTTTGTTTTCCTCGTCTAATTGGCTGATTTGTGTTATTATCAGTGGAGCCTCCGCGCGGCTGGACGGACTGGTGTGACCAGAATGACCCGGATGGAGAAGGGGATAGCGAGAATAAAGATGACCTCAGACTGGATTACAAACAGGTACGTTTACATATATAACACTATCTGTTAAAGGAACCACTGAGAATAAACCAAAATTGTACTAATTTTGCATAATTGAAAATAACATGAAAATTATTTGAAAACAAAAACCCAACAAAATGTCAGTAATGTCAGGGCTAATCGGTGAAAGTTTTCCTGAGGCAAGGTGGAAAATCAAATTGGGCTTCCATTAGCAAAGTGAACGACTGCATAAGCACTGGACGACTAGCAGGCTACATGTAGATCGGACACGCGAACTTAGTTCCATGAAATAGTCTTGACATCATCGCAAATAGCCCTATGAACTATTTGCCATGTGATCACAGCCAATTGTGGAACGGGTGAAAGCGATCTGCCCCCTGCCTTGGGAAGTTGATCAGTCAACGCTTTTCGGGCTCTATTCCACTAGCATATCCCCTCCTTGGGTCTAGAAACTGCCCTTATCTAGCCAAGACTGTTGAGAGAGAGCTGCAAGAGCAATACCAGCAAAACTGAAGAAATTATAGTACACAATATCAATAACATTTTGTTTGGAGACTAATACTTGCTGATTTTTAACAAGAAAAGTGCAAATGTAATGTCTCGATCCCCCAAAAGACTCGTAAGCTTTCTGTAGATATTGAGCGCTAAACGAATGCTCCCAAAAATGAATGAGTATGAACTACGTGTGGCACGAGCGAAATAGGATATGAATACACGTGTCCCAGGTTAATACAAATTAGATGTACATATAGATATCTCTGTGCCAGTGTGATTGCTTTTTAGAAATATAGCTACCAATATGTTTTTTTTAATGTGAAAAAGGCAATTTAGCTACACACTTACTCTCATAAGACTCGTAAATTATTTGATTCAAAAAAGAAATTGTTTTACGAAATATTGTTAAATACATCATTGAATAAACTCCATTATGGAGTGGTTTGATGAAACTTAATAAAGAAATGACGATGGGAACTAAACAACTTAACTTAACAAGGCAAATGCCATACCTGACGATGAAGCTTGTAGCAATATACATAATGTACAAAGTCGCATTACTTGTCATTTCTTTATACATCATTGAATGCCGCAAATTACGCAGTGCTAGGACAAATGTTGCACACTGTATGTACTTACATATATCATTGTAAACTACTGTCATGTTAAATATTTGCATAATGTTTTCTTCGTGCCAGAGATGCACCCCTTCTTGGTCGGAAGACAAATTTCGCCGAATCCCTCCAATGTACCGCTCGTTGGTCGGATGACGCCTCTTCTGTCCGACCCCACCAATGTACCGCTCGGTGATCTGCGGACAACTTTCCCATAATCCCTTCAATGTACCCCTCCATGGTCGTAGATTACCTTTCTCCGAATCCCTCCAATGTACCTGTCGCTGTTCGGAGGGCAACTGTTTCCTAATCCCTCCAATGTACCCTCGATGGTCGGAGGACACCTTTCTCCTAATCCCTCCAATGCACCCCTCTCTATTCGGAGGACACCTTTCCCTGAATCCCTCCAATGTACCGCTCGCTGATCGGATGCCACCTTTCTCCAACCCCCTCCAACGTACCGCTCAATGCTCGGAGAACAGCTTTCTCCTAATCCCTCCACACCCATCGATGGTCGGAGGACACCTTTCACACAATCCCTCCAATGTATCCCTCGATGGTCGGAGGCAAACTTTCTTCTAATCCCTCCAATGTGCCCCTCCATGGTTGGAGGACACCTTTCTCCGACTCCCTCCAATGTACCGCTTGCTGGTCAGAGGACACCTTTCTTCGAATCCCTCCAATTTACCGCTCGCTGTAGGAGGCCCCATCGCTCAGACCCCAACAAATTTACCCCTCGCTGTTCGGAGGCTACCTTTCTCCGAATTCCTCCAATGCAGACCTCGTTGGTTGGAGGGTGCCTTTCTCTGACCCCTTCAAATCTACCGCTCGCTGGTCGGAGGACACTACACCTTTCTCCGAATCCCCCTCCACTGCAGCCCTCGCTGCTCAGAGGACACGTACACCTTTCTCCAAATCCCTCCACTGCAGTCCTCGCTGGTCAGAGGACACTACACCTTTCTCCGAATCCCCCTCCACTGCAGCCCTCGCTGCTCAGAGGACACTACACCTTTCTCCGAATCCCCCTCCACTGCAGTCCTCGCTGCTCGGAGGACACGTACACCTTTCTCCGAATCCCCCTCCACTGCAGCCCTCGCTGCTCGGAGGACACTACACCTTTCTCCGAATCCCTCCACTGCAGCCCTCGCTGGTTAAAGGGCACCTTTCTCCGAACCCCTCCAAGTGATAAACTCCTAATTACAAATATTCAATTGATCGATTCTAGGCCTCAGTATACCATTGTTTAGGAGCCAAGTTTTAAAGAATTTTGCCTTCTGCCTCCTATAGCTTTCGGTACATTTCACTTAAATATTTGCCCCAAATATATCTGTAATGACCCCTAGGTGAGGTCACCGTAGGATGACCTGCGTGGGCCCCAAGAAATTAGAATCATCGATCCTATAGGGGATTTGTCGTCATTGACAATAAGCTGTTGCGAGTAACTGACGATGGGAACTTAACAAGACAATGCATGATCCATTTACCTGTCACAGATGTTTAGGATTGAAATCTATTGTGATCATCATCCAACAATCCTAAAGCCAAAGTACCCGGTATTAAGTCTATTGACAGTGTGAGTCAGATTAAGCCGTTTGACTGCACTGCAAATAGGTTGACATTCATGCCAGAGTTATGTCACCTTCATCCAATAAAAAAAGAAAGATACCGTACGTGTAGCGGAGTCGAAATATTTACTGACCATAAACAATTAATTTAATATTGATGGCTGTATTGTGGCTATAGTCCATCTGTTCGTTTATTTATTTATTTATTATTGCGCTTTTTATTGGTATGGAGGCCGGTTAAGACTATGCTTATTCAACATCGTTAGACTGTAAGGCGATGCGCGAAGTTGCATTGGCTTCGCAACTTCGCCCATCTCTTTGCCAATTCGTGCATCTCTTCGCAATTTCGCGCATAGTTTCGCAACCTCGCGCATCGCGTTACCTGCTTACTAGGTTTTATAAGCATGGCCTTAACACAATGTATAGGGCTAATTCCTCCGTGTAAAACGGCGACTGGTATGATCAAGTTTACAAGGTACAATTGGTGAACCACCATAACGTATAATATGTTATAAAAAATGATGTAAATGTACGAGTCAGTTGGGCCTTGGAAATGGGTATTTCAACCCAGACGGTTCTCCAATACACAGAAAACGACTACGTCACTGATCTTCGCTAGTTCGAAAAGCGCATTTTTTGAGCAGACGCATTTTTGACCAATTTCCAGTTTTCAGTTGAGATAGGCAGGATAAGTGTGAAGGAATTAAACAGTATACATTCTGCTACATTTTCCATAGATGCTAAGATCTGGTTGAATTCTATATACAGTCGACAGATATATTTGCCCTAGCTATAGATCCGCCGGGATACCATCATTTTGTACTGATGGCACAGCTGTGTCATGATAGGTGATGCTTTTTTTTTACCAAACTACACGGAAACTCCTAAAGCAAACAACAATACAAATATCAGTCGATTTACCCCAAATGTTTGATTTAAGAGCTATATGGTACTGATCGTGTCGCCAAATGGTACATTCTGAATTTCAGATTGCCTAGTCCGAGGGGCTCCGACGATAGTTTTTGAGTTATTTTCTGATGGGCAAAAAATACTCGCCGTCAGGCATTTAATATCAAAAACAAAACGCCAGGGCCATTCGGACTACAGATTGCCATGATCAGTGATGCCTTTCTCACCAAACTGCAAAGAAATTCCGGAAGTATAGGCTACATGTTTCAAACCCTTGAAAGGAAAACATCGAAACAAATATCAGTTGATGCACCATAAAAATATGATTTAGAGCCCCTTACCTGCATCACTTACTGCTTGGTAGGCTAATGTGTACTCAGAAACTTTAGTTCCAAATCGGGCAATCAAAATCTTTTGCCTTTTTATTACCAATTTTCCATGTTCCCTTGGGGGTTCACAGTTAATGCATTACCACTATGTAGACCTTTTGTCTGTATAGACCTCATCAAAAGGCGATATCTCAGGCCTGTGCTGTTGAGGAGAATATATATACCAAACAGGGGCTTCCCAGGCGTTATTCCAAAATAACGAAAATACTTTTAAACTTCACTTTCTAAAAGACACAAAAATTATTCAGGGGCTTCCCATGGTTATGCAAACTTAAGGGGACAAATTTTTAGTTTCCAAATTTTTTTAAGTCTTCATCTAAATTTGCGTTTTGCTACTTATTTTAGAATAGAATAGAATATGTTTATTCACCATGATTTGTAAAACAGTGCGAACAAATAAGAATACATTTTCATACATAATTGATATGGTATAATGCTATCATATTACATGTTATGTACATGTATAAATAATGAAGGAAAATATATCAACATGACGTTAATAAACCATATTGGGCTTGTTGTATCCAGAACTTTAATTTTTAATTCTTTGATTTAGCTCCTTCTTTTTGTTACTGTTTTTTTGTTGATGCTGTTTTTAAGGTGATGTAAATGAAGACTATTTATAAATGTAAGCTTATATTAGTATACATGTAAATAGAAACAAGAGAAGATATGACTCACTTGGTTCAAACATTAATAATAAGAGAAAATAGAAATAGGACTTACACTTTTAAAAACATGTAAATTTGGGAACACCTTACACCAGTCATTGCATTTGAGATTAAATGACATGCTCATAATTATACAAGTCTAGAAAGAGTAAGCTTAAGTATGCCTTATTTAATTTTTGACAAATTCTCTGATGTGATTCTCTATGAAGATTGTATTTTAAAGCAAGTTTACTTTCTTTTTCACAAAGGCATATTTATGAATTTAAAAAATAAGCAAACCAGGGAAAACTGCAAATGTCGGGTTGTCTCACAAAATTTTAGGCCCCGTGAGGGAGTGGGTGGGCCATGGCCCTGCAGAATACTTCCTCGGTCGATCGTAAGAGGCAAAAAAAGAGGTTGCTTTCTGTTGGCCTGGTGTTCTCAGAGCTAAAGGGTAACGGGAAGCAGATTTGTTTGTGATGTTCT